>CAIGRL010241212.1:0-10717 GCA_903798325.1 Fraxinus xanthoxyloides
AAGTTGTGTGGAATTTTCGTTGGAAAATTTTTCTAGGGAAAGATGCAGTTTTTTAAAATTTAGCTGGGGATTGAAATGCAGATCATATGTAGTCTTAACTTGGTTAGGGATTCACAAGTGAAAATGTGGTGAGGTAAAATATAAATGCGTTCTAAATGTTGGGAAACATTAAGATTCTTAATATTATGTTTTCACAGGTAGGATTCCTTGGTATTTGATTCAAGATGGAGCCTTCCAATATCTGAATCATCATGTTGGAGAAGTATTCTTATCATAAAATTCAAGAAGGAAGCCAGACACTTTAATTAATAACTCTTCATTTTGTCAAACCGAGAAATCGAATCTTCCAAATTAATAACTGGAAATGGCAGTCTAAAGGTTTCTCTGGCATAGTATCGATGTTCGTATGATATTTTTGGTAGGAAGGAAGAAAGGAGTGGAATGATGGAAAATTGCACTAGGCAATACTTCGACCATTCGTTAACTTACGAAGCCTTGTCCTTTTAGAACTCTTCGATAATATGGATGTTTCCTTAATAAGGAGCTAACGATGTCCGTCTTTAAAGAAGGGACAAGAAAAAGAGCACGTGACCAAGCAAGATTGGTAAATAAGAAAAAAATGTCTCTAAAGTATGAAGCCCAAGCAAATTGGACCTCCGCCTTTCACATAGCTTTTTGATAACTGGAGTTCTACAAATAAGAAAGTGAGAGCAACACTGACGTCATGCTTTAAGAAGCACGAAGAAGCAGGAGGTGGACTTTGCTTACACATGATTTTTTCTATGCAGGATTATATCGGATTTTGAGGTTGATTGTGTTTCATTGAGCTTTATTTATTTATTATGGCAGCCATCTTGTCTAGTTCCAAATCATCAACTGTTTGCATTTTTGCCTCACAGTCAAAACCTTAATTTTTTAAAATTTAAGTAAAATGACTTTTAGTTTTTCTGTATTTTTTTACCTTTTAAAATTCTGATGTCTGAAAGTGTTTTGTTTCCTTTTTTTAAGGTTTTACATGTGATGGTTTTCCATATGAAGCTTAAAACAGACTTTATAGTTAGTTTAAAAAGAAGGTAACC
This sequence comes from Fraxinus xanthoxyloides, assembly GCA_903798325.1. Classification (NCBI taxonomy): domain Eukaryota; kingdom Viridiplantae; phylum Streptophyta; class Magnoliopsida; order Lamiales; family Oleaceae; genus Fraxinus; species Fraxinus xanthoxyloides. Next base: position 1,080 of record CAIGRL010241212.1, read on the forward strand.
CGATAGCAATCTTGTTATCAAAAAGGTAACAATAGCATCAAATAAAATACGTGTGCAGATTTTTGAAAGTGAGGGCTTCTTTCTCTTGTTATTTGATTGTTCATAAATTCACACAATTGATGTTTTACTCATTTCAGTTCTTGGTGTTCAATGAGAGATTCCTAATGCAAAGTAGAAAGTTATTATCATCCAACTTTTATTCCAATAACATCGCTGTGTGCATTCTTTTCTTCCCTTTCCTTGTTGTTGTTGGTGGTGGTGGTGGTGTTGCTGCTGCTATTGTTGTTGTTTACATGTCATGTATTGAAACCAATTCACTTGCTCGTATTAATCTAGGGAAATAGTCATGTTTTGTTTCGACTAAATGAAGATAATAAATTTTCATTTTTTTAATAGTTATCTAGAGTTTTATTCTACTATTTCTGTTGCACTTTTTGTGATGTTTCTCTCTCAAAGGAAAATTCCATTTTCTTTTTCGCATTTTCAGAATTCGTTGACAGAGAATCCCAAACTTGCTTCTTACACAGTTCAATCTGCATGCATATCAGCATTTGGAGCATCAAATTGAAATCAAAAGGAGAATTCAAATGTTTGGTTGTTTTCTTCACCAATGGCAATTCAAACCCACGAAATGTGAGCAAATGCAATGTCAATTTTGGAAAGTTGTAGGTAAAGCATGTAGATTTTTTATGACTTAAAGAGGAAATTTAACAATTAATTTAATTACAGTACTATATTATGGCAATAACGTAGCATATGTTTGGCAGGCCTTTATAAACAGTAAATAGATAGAAATGAGTGAATTTTTTTTTTGTCCCATTTGAATATTTTAAATTTAAATCCTATTTTTTTGTTGTTTGACGCACCAAAACTTGTTTCTATGCAGGAAATATGATCAGCACAAAGATGAATTAAATTATTTTGGATACATTATTTGTGGCGACCTGGATCCTTAACGATTCTAGTGTCACTAAATCATAAACTAAAGCAAATGTAAAGGATATTTAACACAATTATATAAATTATTTAAGCACTTACTGAAATTCAAATGACGTAATGAGTTTAATACATTACTTGAAATGAGGAATATCTTAAAATTTTTGAAAATTAAATGAAATAATAGTTTGACAATGTAAGAATTTTATTATTTAATCTCGTCACCATAAGCCATCTCCGTGTTGACCTTCTCGAATAATCAATTATCTGAAAGTAGAGACATAATAGAGTGAAAATAATTCTTAGTAAGCCGCGTGGATAATGAATTCATATATGTATTTCTACGAAAAATTCATNATCCTTAGCAGTTCGAGTGTCACTAAATCATAAATTAAAGCAAATATAAAGGATATTCGACACAATTATATAAATTATTTAAGCACTTACTGAAATTCAAATGACGTAATGAGTTTAATACATTACTTGAAATGAGGAATATCTTAAAATTTTTGAAAATTAAATGAAATAATAGTTTGACAATGTAAGAATTTTATTATTTAATCTCGTCACCATAAGCCATCTCCGTGTTGACCTTCTCGAATAATCAATTATCTGAAAGTAGAGACATAATAGAGTGAAAATAATTCTTAGTAAGCCGCGTGGATAATGAATTCATATATGTATTTCTACGAAAAATTCATAACTTACATAAGGAAACATGAAAATTAGACCAAACTTAGGTGGTGCTAAATTTTCGTGCGTAGAGCTATTAAACTCCGGTCTAATCTTAATAGAACATACATAACATGGATCAAAACATATAGCCGTAGAAATATTACATACAAAAACATTAGCCATCATAAACATAAAGCACAACTTACCTCTTCACTGGATAATTCAAAATGATAAAAGATATTATTGAAAGAGATCCATGAGTCGCGTGTGGGATTGATTATTCACGTGTGATTGTATAATGGTACGAACATAAAAATGACGAGAGAAAGAGAAGTGGATAAACAAAGTTATAAGTTATAGAGATAGAGAGGGAGAGTATGTAAATGATCGTTGTAGGTAGTTTAGTGTTAGGTTTGTCTCCTTAATAGGGTAAATTCTTGAATCTTGACCATGTGTAAAAAAAGTGAGAGGAAATAGCTATATGTTAGAGATGGTAAATGCATAAATGTTGGTCATTAAAATGATCAAATTAATACCTTTAATCATGTGATCAAATCAATTAACTTGGCTTAAAATTTGGTGTAAATAATGCATGTGGTCAAATCAATTTCCTTGATTTGCGTGGTCAATTCTATTACATTGGCTTGAAATGTGTTGTGAATAATGCATGTGGTCAATGAATCATCCTTAATTAAGTCTAATTAGCATACTTACATATGTTTTAAGCATGATTTAATCTAACTTCCAAAATAACTTTTCACTTGGTCAATAACCAATAAGGTCATTAGACTAGGTCAATTACCAATAAAGTCGTTAAACTTTAATAATAGCGCACTTAAGTCCTAAATTTAAATCTAACAAGTAGCTAGTAGTAAAAAATTGGGATGTTACATGATTGTACCATGAACTCATTTTCTGCCTAAAGTCTTTTCAAATTATTCAAAAATAACTTAATCTAAGTGGCGAAGTCATAATCTCTAAGTTAAATGATTGAATTCTTTTTATCTTTTCTTTCTGTTTTATATTTTCAAGGTTATAGAGACGTTTCACAATTTATGAGAAAGGCGTATTGTCGGGGTTTCTTTTCCTTTGGAAAATGGAATGGGGAGGTTATATCTGTCTGGTGAACATTGCACTTATCTAACTAAATAATACTTTTCCACATCGTTAAAGATTTTCTAGTTAATGGCATAACATCTAGACAATTAAGTGCTTCAACCCAATGGATAGTTAATATCATGTCCTATGTTGATTAAGTACTAAAATAAGGAGCACAACCTGCTCCATTTAGGAAACCACAAGGAAAATAAAACTAATCATAAAAATGAATTGAAGTATAGAGATGTATCCAATCAGAATTTTAAATTCTTGCAGATCAACTTGGCTTTACCACTCAAATTTGTCTCTCCTAATTCTGGTTATCACCTCACTGCTCAATCCCTGCGACAACCTTCAGTAGTAACTTGGTGGTGGTCACCCATCTTATTTACCCATTTATGCAAGAGTATGACTCTCAAAGGGATATCATTCTGAAGAAGGAAAAATGGCACATTTGGTTAAGGTGCTCTGCAATTTGCATCAAGTACAGGAGAAATTATCAAATTTGATTCCACCTTTTTCTTAATATATTAAGACTTTCTAGTATGACTGTAGAGTCAGGTTTTTAACTCTAAATAAAAGAATGAATAGCCATGGAAACTAATCCTTGACATTGGGTCACAAGAGAACGGATCCCGGCCTTTGGAGGAGAGAAATAAAAGACCACCTTCAACAGAATAGGGTTTCGTCTCTCTTCTTTTTTTAAGCGCAGTTTTCTTCTCTCTCTGCTCCAATTACTTTAGTTAAATCAAGTGATTATTTGTGGTTCATTTTGAGAGGTAAGTGTATAATACTTGTGTACAGGTTTTTGGCTGTGTAAATTGAAGCTCGGTTCTTAGATTGCACTGGGGGTTTTCTTCTTGTTAATGAATCAGTCAATGTAGGCTACTGAGTTCAGTTCCTGGTGTATTGTCTTGTAAAAATGCTTGTAAGGGAGGAAATTAATGCAAAGGTAGCCTTAATCCACTTTGTTGAGCTCAAACTGTAATGTAGGCGGTGGTTGGCCGAACTTTGGGCCTGCAGGCAATCATATTGCACTTTTCATGTTATAGAACTTGAAATTTCCCAGTTTTTGAAGCCCAGTTACCACTAAAGTTTACCTTTTGTCCAAGTTACTAGAAAGGATCTCAGAATCTGAGGAGGTTTCGGTTATATTTTGTTTCAGACCCGCTGGATATTCATTTATTGATCTTCTGAAATACTCCCTTGCTTTTCTAAGATCCTATGAGGTGAAGAGGGAAATATATGATATACTTTGAAATCTTTCGTTAAACACTCATATATGTTGTTGGCGTGTGAAATAACTTGGTTTATGACACACACTATATTTTCCTCTACAAAAAAGAGCCGTTTCCCCATAAATTTCACGATTCGTACCTCGCATTCACACCTGTTATTGAGATATTTTTAATTTTTATTTATTCAGTAAGTGTAAAACGGCGTCGTTTCACTTTCCCTTTTTAACTTCCTTTTTTTCCATTTTTCTTTATTCCTTCCTTTTCTCTTTCTTGCTCACACAATTGAAGTTTTGGTTAGGGCGTTTCGGTTCTCCGTTCCTTCGTTGTGTGTTTTTGGCCAGTAGCGATTGAGGTCCCAGATCGTGGAAGGTTTCTTGGATTGTGTCAGATTTGCATAAGGTTTGGATCTTCAAATTGATTTTGACCTTTCCTTTGTCTGCTGTGTATATCTGCATCGCCTTGTTTAGGGCTTTTTTCTTTCTCCATTCCTCCGATTTGTGTTTCTACTCTGCGATTCCTGACTAAAGGCTTTTGATCCCCTTATGCTTTTCTCTCTCTCTCACACCGTTTCCGGCGAAACCATCTTCGCTATCCCCTTTCTCTATGCAGATCTTTGTCTTTGTTGATATTTGTTCATTAGCTAATAAAGCTTCATTTTTTTGCCTATTTTCATTTGCAGATCTGTGCAATTTTTGCCGGATATGATTGCAAAGAATTTACCTTTTTATGTTATTTTTTATCCGTTATACTGATTAGTGCTAACGAATGCTTTTCCTTTACTCACAGTGCTTGTTTAAGGTAGAAAATCAAAAGTTCAAGAGTATTTTTATCCGTTTGTTGATCTTTTGAAATACACCCTTGCTTTTTCTAAGATTCTTTTGAGAACCTAGGTATGAGGTGAAGAGGGAAATCAATTGTTCACTTTGAAATCTTTCTTTAAACGCTCGTATATACTGTTGACATGTGGAATAACTTGGTTTGTGACACATTGTATTTCCTGCTACATAAAAAGAGCCGCTTTCCTATAAATTTCACGATTCCATATCTCACGTTCGCACCTGCTATTGAGGTATTTTTAATTTTTATTCAGTAAATATAAAACGACTTCGCTTTACTTTTCCTATTTAACTTCGTTTTTTCTATTTTCCTTTATTCCTTCCATTTCTCTTTCAAGCTGATGCAATTGAAGTTCTGGTTAGGGCATTTCTTGTCCTTCATTCGTTCGTAGTGTGTTTGCGCTCAGTTGCTATTGAGGTCCCTGATCGTCCAAGGTCTCTTGGATTGTGTCAGATTTGCTTAAGGTTTGGATTTTCATATTGATTTTGAGCTTTCCTTTCTCTGCTGTGTATATCTGCATCCCCTTGTTTAGGGCTTTTTACTTTCTCCGTTCCTTCGATTTGTGTTTCTACTCTTTGATTCTGGACCCAGTTATTTCAGTTTTGCTAAAGGTTTTTGATCCCCTCCTGCTTTTCTCTCTCTCTCCTCACACCATTTCCGGCGAAACCATCTTCTCTATCCCATTTCTCTATTCAGATCTGTCTTTGTCGATATTTCTCATCAACTAATAAAAGATTAATTAATTAATTATTTATTTTTCATTTGCAAATCTGTGCAATTTTGTCTGATTGATAAATGTACTCATGATTGCAAAGAATTTGCTTTTTTTATTTGTTTATACTGATTAGTGCTAACGACTGCTTTTCCTTTACTCTCAATGCTTGTTTAAGGTAGAAAATCCAAAGTTTAACGATATTATTTTATATATAATATTAGTGGTTTATTTGGAAGCTTTCTCATTTCTATTGTATTTAGATGTATCCGCAGTTTTTTTATTGACGGATTGGATTTTTTTGGCTAAGCAAGTACGGAACTACTTTATGTAGTTTGTTCCTCTAATAGGCACATATCCACTTAAAATCTGCACTTTACAACCCTTCTGTTATGTATAATCTCCAGTGTCACAAAGATGACAATGAGATTTTCTTATGATCCCTTTTTATTGCATTTCCTTTGATTCCTTTTCCTCTTTCTATTTCCTTAAACTTTTCGACCATTCCTTCCTCTCTGATTGTCCACATTCAGACCTGAAAGACATACTGAGGAATGATTTCTGTCATGTTATTAACAACTTAAGACTCGCTTAATGTAAATACTATGATCTAATTCGCATAAAAAATATCTCTTTGAATTTTAAGAAAAAACTACTGTTAAAATATCATAATGCCTAGTTATATCTACGCTGTTACACACTGCTAGAATAAGTTCCTTGAATGTGGCAGAAACTAGTTTTACGATAAATAATTTAGTGTGAATTGCATATTCTAATTTCTGTGTGAAATCAATTATATATGGTGCGTGTTTCAGGTTCTGTGTGACATTGTAAAATATTTACAGCACATTCTTAAATCTGATATATTTTCTGAACATTCGTCTTATTTGTGTAATCGAACACTTCATATGTTGTATCTCTTATTTTCCGATTGAAAAATCATTCATACATGGAATGTGTGAATTTTCTCAGTAAAAGAAGTTGAGTTGTTCAGAATATCTTTTTCTTGTAAAGTAAAAAGAGCTTCAAGCTTTGCAACACTACATAAACAATTTTTTATACAAAAGAAGTCTGATATACTTTTGCAAATATATTAACAAAACATAAGAAACTTAATCTGTGTTGCTCATTACTTTCTTTGTTGAAGGATTTTGATAAATGATAAAAAATTAAGTTTGAAATTGATATCTTCAATGGTTAGGTTCCTGTTTTGCAATGTGCTCTAACTGTTTCTTCTTCCTTCTTGAAAGCAGAACATCAGAACCTCATTATGGCAACCTTGGTAGTGTTGAAGAGTGATGAGCAACGAAGGTTTTCTGAATTAAAGAAAGAGGATACAAAGGAAGATCTGATTAGCAAATTGCCTAATGCAATTCTCCAGCATATCCTCTCCTTCCTTCCTACCAGAGATATTATACGAACATCAGTAATATGCAAGACATGGAAAAACCTCTGGACTGCAATTTCCAACATTGATTTGGGAGATTCAATTGACATAACAAAGGGAGATTACTTAAAGCGTCGGGCTTCCTTCTTGGATTCTTTGGAAAGAATACTTCTCCAGCATGATGAATCAGATATCGAAAGGTTGCGTCTTTCATTTAAAATGCCGGTGAATCCTACCCGTCTTCATTCATGGATTTCAGTTGCTATAAAACATAATATTAGAAAGCTTGATGTTTCCCTACCTTTAGGATGCATATATTCTTTACCTCATGACCTTTTAATTTGTGAATCCCTTACCGAATTAAGACTATATGTGACCTGCATTTTCAATCCGAGTTTAATTCATTGGCCAAATTTAAAAGAACTGCATCTTTCCAAAGTAGCATTTTTCAATGGAAGTTCTACACAAATTTTCTCAAGCATTCCGTTGCTTCAAAACCTGGCTTTGGTGAATTGTGAATGGGAAAACATTAGTCATCTCAGCATCTCTGTTCCCTATTTGAGATGCCTGCTTTTTAAGCAGTGTTCAGATCCTGAGGATCTACTCGATTGTGAGATAGTAGTTCGTGCTTCAAATCTTGTTTACTTGAACTGTATAAGTAACTTCTCAGTTAATCTTCTAGTATCTGCATGTTCACTGGCCAATGCATCTGTTGACGTTTATAATTATGATGAAGTGGAGGAAGAAGTTAGTGACCGTAGCATCAGAATGCTTAATGGAATCAAGAGCGTTAGATCTTTGACTATATCTGATGACTCACTTGCGGTATCAAAAGCTTTCTAATTTTGAAATGATTTCTTCTGGTGTATTCCTTTTTGACTTTTTGTGATTAGTCTCATTACTAATTTCAATTGTGTTCTTGTATGCTAGAGTCTTTCTGGTGTAAGAGATTTCTCTGATGTGCCTGTTTTTCAAAATTTGATCCATTTGAAAATATATCGTGAAATGTCAAGACACACAATAGACATTTTGTTGGACTTGATGCAGAGAACACCGAATCTTAGAATCCTTGAAATTGCCGAGGTAAATGCTACCAAAAATCCCTCATCTAGTTTTAAGTTTGCTCAATGCAGTTTTTCCGATAGGGTGATGCTACATGAACAAAACCCATTACAAAATGGGTGACAAAAGAGCCACATGGCGCCCCCCTATTGGCGGGGCGCCTTTTGCCGCAGGCTCCCCACCAATAGGGGGGCAGGGCGCCATGTGGCTTTTTTTGTCAAACATTTTGTACGATATTTTGTACAAGAGGAATTGTCGTCTCCGATATATCTCCTCAATGGGCCAACTAAAAAAGTGAGTTGCTTGATCGATCGATCATTCTACTAACATAATAGCTTTCTCTTTGTTATTGTCATTTAGGGACTCTTTCAGGACATAGAATTCATTCTAAATGAAGACGATCGGAATTTCGAAATAATTCCTTGCTGTTTGAGATCTCATCTCAAGGTCATTAGCATGAAGGCTATCTATGGGCAAGAAGCTCCAGTACATCTGCTAAGACATTTCTTGAAGCATTCAGCTGATATACAAAAGGTGGTGGTACATTATCCAAACAATGCATCAGACTATATGGAAAAGCGAAAGGAATTCGAAAACCAGCTACACATGCTCCCTAGAATCTCAGAAAATTGTGTCATTGAAGTCTTGGACCGGCCTCTATAGGTTACATTGATTTAAGATTCGATGAAGTAGAGACATTATAGCAAGTATTTTTATCTTTTATTTTGCATTTTTAGCTATTATTACTATTCTAGAAATTTTCATTCATTTGCCTTGTGTCTCGTACATTAAATGCTGTTAAGTGTTCAATTCCAACTTTCGTTGCTTGCTTTAATAATTTCTAGTAGACTAATTAACAGTGTTAGGTTTATTGTCAAGTTCTGTGATTGTGATAAACATGAACTCGCAATATTAGAAGTTCCCTTTTGAGCAACCAATAACAATATTAAGAAATGATATTTCTAGTTACCTGTAAATGGCACTTAAAATATATCAAAGGAGCCTGCAAGTGTAAATTAACATTGCTGACACATTAATTCTTGATGCAGTTGCAGATTCTCTTAGCACAAAGTTTGTGGTTCAATGGACTGTACACATTTGTTTTATTGAATTGTTAACATTCTGTCCAAATAAAAGTATTACCTGTGTCCACCAGTAAGGTCTATTGTTCATATTTATTGTCGCCCTCAAATTGATCTAGAGTGTTTTGCCTACTTTTGAAAATCTTGCAATCTCTTGTATCTGTTGAAGTTGAGAAAGATTTCCAGGTTATAAAGGTTAGTTTGGCGAGTTCCAAGGGATGAACTCAAGGCTAAACCCCGAGAAATGCTCCATAAAAATATATTTTTTTCCTACTTTTGAAAATCTCGCAATCCTTCATATCTGTTGAAGTTGAGAAAGATTTCCGGGATATGAAGGCTAGTTTGGCGAGTTCCATGGATGAACTCAAGGCTAAACCCTGTGAAATGACAGAGAAAAGTTCACCGGGAAATTAACAAAGGAATACATATCTTGTGTTACCATTTTCTGTCTGGTTTACTTCTTCTGGTTGTAACACTCTTAACATTTTATATAGGAGCCATATATTACAAGCCATATTTGGTTAAGCTTAAAAGGTTTGCATAGAAATAAATAACTTTTAAAATAAGGTACTTCAAAACAAAAAATTCCTTGAGTAAATCTTACTTTATAA
>CAIGRL010241308.1:0-15819 GCA_903798325.1 Fraxinus xanthoxyloides
TACTTCCTTAATTATTGATTTCATTGATATCATTTGTTACCTAGGTATTCCTCCACCACAAGTGAGGATATTTTAATAAAATCTCGGAGGTATCGCCCTCTATCCAAAAAAAACATTGATTTATTATGATAATAGTTCAGCAATTAAACTCTCCAAAAACCCAATATTGCACGGAAGAAGCAATCATATAGATGACGATTTCATTTTATCTTACTAAAGATGGAGTTTTTTGGGCTGGTTCATTGTCAAAGTGCAAATTATATTGCAAATATATTGACCAAACCATTAAAGCAAGATGCCTTTGTGAAGTTGCATGGCCTACTATTTTCTCTCAATTTCTTTTATAAACTAATTACTTGAATGTCATTTAGTTTAAGGGAGGGCGTTGAATATCTAATCTTTATTTAATTTTTGTTGATAATACCTCTTTGTCAGGGAACATGGTTGTATTTAATCTATTCTCTAGGAGAATCCTATTTCTCAAGGTCTATTAGACGTGAGATTATATATAGCATATTTTTCAGGAAATTGGTAGTTGAACATTTGAATTGCCTGTCCAAACGAGTTGTGTTTGTTTAAAACACAACTTTTCAAATACTATATGAAGGTCCCCATACCCTGGATTTTATTCATTCCAAATCATTTTTTATTTTTCTCACTTGCAAATTATATTCCTTCTTTCCTACATTATTCCATATTTTGCATTTCGGTCTCGAATATTATTTTCAATAATTTAGTCCTCCAGTTTTAGAAATATAAAAAAATGTTAGTAGGTTCACCGGGTTTTGTAATTTAGAGTGCTACTATTACAAGTCGAGGTCGTTGTATCTTGGGAGATGAGTGGCAAAAAATCGCCACACCATTGCAAGACATTATCGTCTGAAGGAGAAAGAGTTGAATTCTTGCCTCAACCATTATTGTTTTATTGCATTCATTTTGAAAGCCGCTATTCTACCTAACTGTTTATTCACTAAAAATAATTATTGTTGAAAAATAATTATTTGCACGATGAAATCATTATTTGCTAACAATCTTAAGACGATAACGACAAGTAGTACTACATCGTCATACCCCCTAAACCCTAACAGTGCTCATGGGGAGCAACTGGAAAAATTCACGGGAGTGGATTTTAAGATATCGAAACAGAAAATATTGTTTTATCTCACAATTCTGAAGTTGACAAAATTCTTAAGTGAATATACTCCAACTGTTAAGAAGGAGAAAATAGATCCTAAAAAATAAGCAGCGTGCAATGCATGGAGTTATAGTGACTTCTTGTACAAGAACTACATCCTCAATTACCTTGAAAATACACTATCAACTTATACAGTTCGGTCAAGATTGCTAAACTATGTGGGAATCATTGGAAAAGAAGTATAAAACGGAATATGCCGGATTGAAGAAATTCGTTGTAGGCAAATTTATGGACTTCAAAATGGTAAACAGTGATGAATCAACTCCAAGAGCCACAAATCATCTTGTACGAGATACATGTAGAAGGCATTAAGCTCTGTGAGTTGTTTCAAGTCCCTGCAATTATCGAAAAATTACCATCAATGTGAAAAGACTTCAAGAACTACTTGAAACATAAACGCAAGGAAATTTAAGAAAGATTATAGAAATTTTGAAAAGAAATCTTGAAAGCTGCAAATGGAGGCAAGGAAATTTAAGAAAGATTATAGAAATTTTGAAAAGAAATCTTGAAAGCTGCAAATGGAGGCTAAAGTAAATTTGGTGGAGTTAAATACTAGTAAGAAAATGAAGCACTTGGGTAATGGCAAGCAAAAGAGCAAGACCAAGAAATTCAAAGGAAATTGCTATAAATGCGATAAGCCTAGTCATATCGCAAAGGACTGCCGACAAAAAAGCAAAACAAAAAGGATCAAACACACTTGACCGATGAAAACAAATTGTCTAACGGTGTGTTTGAACTAATGCTCTCAGCTGTTGTATTTAAAGAAAACATGGTGGACAATTCGAGAGAATGATTCGTAGACATGGCGCTACTTGTCACGTTTGTGTTGATAAGGGATGTTTTCATCTTACATTCCTATCAATTGATAACAACTATACATGGAAAACTCGGCAACATCAAAAGTTGTTGGTCTAGGTAAACTAGTGCAAAAGATAACATCGTAGAAAGAAGGAACACTCATCGTTGTGCTGCATGTTCCCGATATTTGCAAAAACTTGGTATATAGAGTTTTGTTAAGCAAAATGGGTTTAGAATAGTATTTGAGTCTAACGCGTTTGTACTCACCAGAAATGGCATATTTGTGGGCAATAAGTATTTACCCAATGGGCTATTCAAAATGAATGTAATGTCTGTACTTCGTAATTTTAATATTAAAAAAATATTCTACTTACTTGATAGAGTCGTCTAACTAATGATATGATAAGTTAGGACATGTTAATGTTAAAATTAGTAAGTTTATGTTTATTGCCTTCTATCTTATTTGATAAAAATCATCAGTGCGAAACATGTGTACAGGCTAAATTAGCCAAAACACCATTTTATTCAATTGAAAAGAACTCGAATCCTCTAGAACTAATTCACAATTATATTTGTGATTTAAAATTTGTGCAAACTAAATGAGGTAAAAAGTATTTTATTACTTTTATAGACGATTGCAAAATGTATTGTTATGTCTATTTGCTAAGGAGTAAAGACGAGGCCTTAGAAGCATTTAAGAAGTACAAGAATGAGGTTGAAAATCAACTTAACAAACGAATAAAAGTGTTCGTAGTAAATTAGGTGAGAGTATGAAGCACCATTTGTAGAATATTGTTCAGACTCTAGGATTATTCATCAAACTACAGTTCCTTATTCACCCCAGTCGAACGATATTGGGTCAAAAATCGTACTCTGAAAGAAATGATGAACGCTATGTTGATTAATTCTAGTTTACCTCAAAATTTGTGTGAGGAAGCAATTCTCTCAGCTAATTACATTCTAAATAAAGTACCACACAAAATTAGGAACGAAGCTCCTTATGAGTTATGGAAATGTCATAAATCTTCGTACAAATACTGAAAAGTATGGGGGTGTTTGGTTAAAGTAGAAGTACCAAAACCTAAACAAGATAAATAGAGCCTAAAACCATCTATTACATATTCATTGAATATGCAAATAACAGTAGTACTTATCGATTCATCATACATAAGTTTAATATTCTGGATGTACACAAAGGATGTACACGAATTTTTAGGACATTTTTCCTTACAAAGTTAGAAAAGAGATAAGTTCACAAAAAATGAATTTATGATACTGAAATTGGTAATCATCAAAGTGATGAAGAACCAAAACACAGCAATATAACTAAAACATCTACATTTTTTTGTCCAGATTTTTTAACTTATTTGTTAGAAAATGAACCAAGAAAATTCAATGAAGCAATGTCTAGTCCAGAAGCTGCATTTTGGAAATAGGCTATCAATAGTGAAATTGATTCTATTATAATCATACTTGAAGTTGGTCGATCTCCCACCCGGTAACAACCCTTTAGGTTGTAAATGGATTTTCAAAAGAAAATTAAAGATTGATGGATCAATTGATAAATATAAGGCCGGATTGGTAGCTAAAGGATTCAAACAAAAAAAATCTTGATTTTTTGATACATACTCATTTGTGACAAGGATAAAATCTATTAGAGTATTAATTGCAATCGCATCATTGCATAATTTGGAAATCCATTAGATGGACGTCAAAGAAGCTTTCTTACATGGTGAGCTAGAAGAAGAAATTTACATGGAACAACTCAAGGGGCTCGTTGCTCCTGGACAGAAGAAAATGTGTGTGAGCTCGTTAAGTCGTTATATGGACTAAAGCAAGTACCAAAACAATGTCATGCAAAATTTGACAAAACTATGTTGTCAAATGGTTTTAAAATTAACGAGTGTCATAAATGTGTTTATTAAGACCACATCTAATGCATATATAGTTGTATGTCTATATGTTGATGACATGCTAATTATGGGTAGTAATTGTGATATCATAACAACTACCAATAAAATGTTGACAAAATATTTTGAAATGAAAGATATGTGTATTGTAGATATAATATTAGGAATTAAAATCCTTATGACATCTAAAGGGCTTGTTCTATCACAATCTCAGTATATTAAACTATATTTAAGAAGTCTTATATATATGATGAAAGTCCAGACTTAAGTTTATATTTGGCCAAACATAAAGGCAAACTCGTATCTCAATTGGAGTACTCTCAGATAATAGGCAATCTAATGTATATTATAAACTGCACTCGTCCGGATATTGCGTATATAGTGAACAAATTTAGTAGATTTATGAGTAATACAAATAATGACCAATGGAATGTACTGGTAAAAGTTCTTAGATATTTATGATATACCTCAAATATTAGATTACATTATAGTAGATATCATGGTGTATTAGAAGGATACATTGATGCTAATTGGATATCAGATACAAAACACTCAAAATCCACTACTGGTTATATTTTTACTATTGGTGGTGCAGCCGAATCTTGAAAACCCTATAAACAAACATGTATAGCTCGGTTTACTATAGAATTTGAGTTCATAACTTTAGATAAAGTTAGAGAGGGAGCATAATGGTTTCATAATTTTTAGAGGATATTCCATGTTGGCCTAAACCTATGCATGCACTTATTATGCATTGTAATAATCAATCGGCTATTGGTAGAGTACAAAGTAGTATGTGCAATGGTAAGTCTTGACATATTTGTCTAACACATAATACAATTAAGCAATTGATCTCAAATGGTGTTATTTCCATTGATTATGTGGGCCACTTCAATGAGAATGTTTCAAAGGCTTGAATTCTCTAAAACATTTATGAAATTCAAAAGTTGTTCAGGACCAAAATGAATACAACAATGAGAACTCAAAAATGTTAGGAAGGTTATTGTGTTGATACTATTTTCTTAGTTTACACCAACAACTGACAATTAGAGACACCGCGTTCACCCATTAGCCAAGTAAATTCGATAGTATTCTACTGCAGATGGTTCAATCCCATAAGGTACCTATTCGGATGCAATAACTTTTCGCCTGATATCTCTATAGGTTCTGCGTGGTCTATTGCATTAATTTTCATTTATGTGAGAGATTGTTGGAAAATTAGGTTTATTTAGTTGGTTTGACCAAATTTTGACAAATTATTTTAGTGGGTTCTGTTAGTTTGATAAAAGATTTATGTAGCCGAATGTATTCTACTCCATGAGTAGATTAATATAATGCATTTATTTTCTTCCTTCCTGCATTATTCCATATTTTGCATTTCGGTCTTGAATATTATTTTCATGCATTTTAGTCCTCCAATTTTAGAGACAGAGAAAACATTAGTAGGTTCGTTGGATCTTATAATTTGGAGTGTTACTATTACAAGTTGAGGTCGTTGTATCTTGGGAGACGAGTGCCAAAAGACCGTCAGCCAGCAGCAATGCGTGGCATTATTGTTTTAAGGAAAAAGAGTCGAACTCTTGACTCGATCATTATTGTTTTATTCCATCATTTTGAAAGTCGGTATTCTGCCCAACTGTTTATTCACCACAAAAGATTATTGTTGAAAATAAATTATTACACAGTAAAATCATTATTTGCCGACAAAAGATACTCTCAAAAATTGGTTGAACAAACAATTGAAGAAAGATAGGAAATGGGGTCTTTAGTTGAAAAACATTGCAAATCTTGGTTCCATTGTAGCTTATGCGCCTCCATTCTTGTTAATACAACACCTTGTCTCTATCTTTTCCAATCTTCCAGTGAATTTGAAAAGGCCAAATAATTTTGCTGGAATCCATCACGAGTTGCGGAATTTCTAGATAGGTGTTATAGATCTTGATAGCTAATCTCGAACAATTTTACAAAATTTTCTAGAAGAAAAGCATAAGTTTTCTGTTTCTTTTGAAGACAACTTTCTTTTCTCGTTTTTGTACCTATTATTTCTAGAGTGTGTGGGTTTTTTCTTAGAGTTAAACATTGAATGCTGCACTTAAATAAATGTGAACTAACAGTGATGGATGTGGTATACGATGGTGGATGCAATGATTAGTGACGAAGTGGGTAAGGCTTTTGGGTTTGGGGTTAGGAGTTGGGATGGGGATGAAGGTTAGGGGAAGATGATGTTTTGGGGTGAGGTGAGGGTTGGAGGTGGATGATGATTTTTATTTATTTTGTTTATGTATAAAATTCAAAATTATCATTTAACCTTTTTAAAATTAATCAAAATATGGTCAAAGTCAATTTTTGTGGTCAACTAACAATCAAATAGATGGATTTATCCATTTGTCCTTGTACTGCAACAAAACGAAATGTTTGAGATGTGGGTGATACAAAGTGATGATTAAGGTAAAGTCTGCGAAAAAAGAGAAAGACTTAGGACTGCAGCTACAATTATTCCTAAGGAGTGTCGAGTTGATTGACTTTTCTTTTCTCCTTTAATTTTTTTTTTTCAAAAAAAAAACATAATGAAATATCCTAAAATCATTATGTCGTCCAGAGAATTTCGGAAGGAATCAAAATCAAACTCTCATGCATATGAATTTCAAAAAAAAAAAAAAACAATCATAAGAAATTGCTTAATCCCACTTGTTATTGCTTGATTAAACTATACCATGTTGATACCTTGGGAATGCCCCTTCTCAACCCCTCGATGATTATTGACTCACGATAGAAAACCATATATTGAGTCAAGTAATTTATGATTGAAATGTTCTCCACATAATATTTTATTCCATTACAATTAACACATTTCGTTCTTTTTTGGGATAATTACAGCAGCGGTACCAATCCTCTCATTAAGTAACAAACTTAGCCCAAACATTTTATTTGTGCTACTCGCGGTACCAAATCTTTCAAAATGTCACACTTGAAGTCCAAATGGATTGTTTCTGTTAGGTTGAGCGTTAGTTGACCAAATAATTAACTTTGACACTAATTTTAATTGATTTTAAAAGGTTAACTACTTTTTTAATAATTAAAACTAAAAACTCATTTTCTCATTCTTCTTCTACATCCACTCACACACCCCCATGCCAAATCTACAAATCTGGGAAATCAAAACCCAAAATTTCTTTTTTTATCTGATTCAATTTTCTCTCTCTTTTTAGGTAATATTTATTTATTTTTCTTTCCTCGGATACGATAAAGAGGCAGGCCTTCTCAATTAGCGCTTGTTGATGTGTTTGTCAGTACTGTGGACCCCATGAACGAGCCTCCTCTTGTTACTGTCAACACCGTGTTGTCCATCCTTGCTGTAGATTACCCTGTGGACAAAGTCTCCTGTTATGTTTCAAATGATGGTTCAGTGATACTCACCTTTGAAGCCCTCTCTAAAACTACAGAATTTGCTAGGAAATGGGTGCCTTTCTGTAAGAAGCATAATATTGAGCCCAGGGCCCCTGCATTCTACTTTGCTCAAAAGATAGAGTACCCCCAAGGTTAAGATTTAGCTTTCCATTTTTAAAAAGCGCAGGCCAATGAAGGTAAATGATAACATATTCATCCTGCTCAATATGATTTTTGAAACTATTCCCCGGTCTAAGATATTAGTACATTGAGCGAAACTCGTGAGTAACTATACATTAGAAAAACAATTTTTGTAGAGAAAATATGAAGAATTCAAGGTACACATCAACGCACTAGTTACAGAAGCTTAAAAGATGTCTGAAGATGGATGGGCGATCATATCAGATAAAAATAAGAAATTCTATGTTTTGATTTCCAGATTTGCATATTTGGGGTGGGATGAGTGGGGTGGATGGAGAAGAAAAAGCTAACAATGAGTTTTTAATTTTAATTATAAAAAAGGGGAAATGACCATTTTAACCTTTTAATATCGGTCAAAATTATTGTCAAAATCAATTATTTGGCCAACTAACGGTCACACTAACAGAAACCATCAATTTGGACTTTAGCTCGACATTTTGAAAGGTTTGGTACCGTGGGTGACACAAATGAAAAGTTTGGACAAAATTTGCTACTTAATGAAAGGTTTGTTACCACTGTTGTAATTATCCCTTCATTTTTCAATAAATAAGCAGTGATGGAGGTTGGACATGTCCAAACTAAAACACACCCGCGCGGCTAATCTAATCTTTTACACCTTTGACACTTCTGTATATCCTTGTAAATAATTGACAAGGAATATTTCCTTATAATAATTTTAGTCCTTGTTTACCTCCGGGTTACATAATGTCCACACTTTTCACTTTATTATGAAAAACGCCATTACCTTCATTTTTTGGCATTTCACCCTTATTTCCACATTTCATTGTGGAAAAGTCGAAAATATCATATTTATCCATTTTCTCAATTAAAAATTGTGAAATGACGAATATATCATTTCCTTTAAATAAAACAAAGGGAAAAAGAAATAGCCAAATTGCAAAAATAGTCCCAAATTTTCTTGAAAAGCACAAATGCGTCCCAAAAAAATTATGAAAATGGTAATTAACACATAATATCCCTACCTTTTTTTTTTTTACGTTTTCGTCCTTAATTACACATTTGATAGCGCAAATCATCATTTTCATCCAGTTTCTAATAAAAAGTTGTGAAATGACAAATATACCCTCATATTTAAATAAAACAAATCTAAATAATTAATTGCAACCATAGTCCCAATTTTTTAAAAAAGTGCGAAGGAGTCCCAAATAAATTATTAAAGATTAGAAATCAAAATTATATATTTTTTATTTAGCTTTTAGGGTATAGTCGTCATCTCATAGTTCTTTATTGAGAAATTGGATGAAAATGGATGAAAATGATGGTTTGCACAATCAATGTGTAATAAGTGTGAAAATGTTAAAAAAAGAAATGTATGGACGTTTTTCAAAATAAAAGTGGAAGATATTGACATTATGTACTAATTACCATTTTAATAATTTATTTGGGACTCATTTGCATTTTTATGATTGCAACTAATTTATTTTATGGGACTATGGTTGCAACTAATTTATTTTTATTAATTTTTTTAAAGATAAGGGTATATTCATCATTTCATAATTTTTAATTGAGAAAATAGATGAAAATGATCTTTTGTGCAATAAAATGTTAAAATAAGGGTGAAAATGTCAAAAAATGAAATGTATGAACTTTTTTCACAATAAAATAAAATTGAGGACGTTATATGCTAATTACTCATTTATTTATATTCAGTCAAATTATTTTTTATTCACATATTACATGAGAGCTCTAAATATTATCAATTTATTCACCACTTAATTTTAAATATAATAAAATGTTTAATTATTAATAAATATAAATTATTTACTCTCTATACCCTGCAAGGGTAAGCTTGTTTCTACTTTAATAAGAATTAAGAAAACATAATTAATATATGTTGGAACCACAAGTCTTACTACTTAATAACTGAACTTTGCCAAGTTTTACTACTTCATAACTAAATTTAAAAATGTATCGATATGGTCACTAGACTATGCACTGTGTTATCTATTTATCACTCAGTGGGAAAATTCATTAGGCAAACAACACTGACTTGAGTGATGAATGTGTAATACGGTGCATAGTTCAGTGATCATTGAGATATATTTTTAAGTTCATTTATTAAGTATTAGCATTAACATAGTTAGAAATCATTGAGATACATTTTTAAGTTCAATTATTAAATATAAGCAAATTCTTTCTCTCTTAAATCAACCTCAGTAAAAAAAATGAAGGAAAAAAGAGGAAACTCAAATCGATCTCGGTTACTTTAGCACTAATTTGAACATTTTTGTTCTTTTTATTTAATTTTAATAACAATTTATTTCTTTATTCCTACTTCTCTATTTCTATTTCAGGCTTTTTATGCGAAGTTCAAAATGCAGTAAACTAATACCAGTTGATTTGAAAACAAACATACTTTTCATCACAAGCAAAGAGAATAAAGAGAAACACAAAACCAAAAAGACCAAAAATAGCAACAAGAAATGACCAGTGAACCTAAAAAATCCGATAAGTCAAGTGAATGAAGTACCAGTTGTTGATGAATGGGATATGCCAATCGGGGATTTAACCGTTGTAAATTACTAGGAGCCAATTAGCATAATATATCTTCCATTTGGGCAGCAAAATTTTCTGTTGAAGACTAATGTCATCCATTTATTTTAGAATGAATGTCTATTTTTCTTCGATTTATAGAGGTCTCAGATTTTCCGTTTCTTCTTTTTCCCCTTCATTTTCTTGGGTTTCTTCTTTCACGAAAGTCAATTTGAGGAATTTAATAATTGAACCTAAAAATGTATATCAATGATCACAGAACTATGAAAATTGCTACCACTTAAAGTGTGTTTGGTGGATATTATTTTGGAAGAATGTATTTTGGAATAGTAGATTGATGGAGAATGTGTGGTTGAAAAAGAAGAAAAAGTTATTGATCTGATGAAAAATATTATTATATTGAAGAATGTGTGGTTGAAAATGAGTAGAAGAATGAGAATGAAAAATTTAATGTGGATCAAACAGGGGCTTAATAACTGAATTTAAAAAAGTATCTCAATAATCACTAAACTAGCCGATACCGTTCGCTGAATGTAGTAGATTCTCAATTGAATGATGGATGAGTAACATAGTGTATAATTCATTGACATTTAAATATATTTTTAAGCGTAGTTACGAAGTAAAATGCTTGGCAAAGTTCAATGAACACTTAGATACATTTCTAAATTCAGTTATTAAGTATTAACAATTGACAAATTTCAATGACCATGCAAACAATTAACACATTGATAATAAAGCACATTAAACCCCCGTTTGACATAAATTAAAATTTTAATTTTAATTTAAGTTAAAGTCAATAACTAATTTTCACCACATAATTTATGTGATTCATAACTTTTCAATCATACATTTCATCTACTTTTATCAAAATTTACTAAAATATGATTTTCATTTCCTCCAAATATGAGTTAAACTTGGATATATTAAAAAAAGTAAGACTTTATTTATCAACAAAAAAAAATGACACATAATTTATGATAAAAAAGAAAAAGAAACTAAGCATATCTACGTGAGAACAAGGTATTCTAAATTAACCCATCATGATCTCTTTAATTTTTCTAGCAAAATTTCCAATCTTGATGATTGAATCAATCATTACGTGCATTTCCCTCCCACCCAATTCTGAGCTTGTACAGTTCCCCATTCCCCAATCACCGACAAATTGGAAAGCTATATTAATCCAAAGAAAAATCTCAATAAATTTCTTTCCTTCAGATCCAATCTTCTAATTCTCACATACCCAGAAAACTTCAAAATTCAGACACAAAGTGAAATGACAAATTGAAGTCTCGAGAAATTAGCAGTAACTATCTTGTTCTCGATCAAGAACAATGAAAGAAGTGAAGAACAGGTGTCTTACATGTTCAATAATTTTTGTCCTGTTCTTCTTAGTTAGTTTATTCTTTTTCGAAATCATTGACTACAAATCAAGGCTCCTTTTATTCTTCCACCGCCGGTCTCGCAACGGTACGCTCTGCCACGGCGGATTAAGGCAGCTGAAAATATACATGTACGACCTTCCGCGGTGGTTCAATGTCGGAATGCTCGATCCGAAGCTGCCAGTGACGGCGGAGAGTAATTTGGCATGGATGGGGAGTGGTGGGCTCCGGCGGCAACATAGTGTGGAGTATTGGATGATGGCTTCCTTGTTATACGAGGGAAATGTTGAAAATGGGTCGATCAGAGAGGCTGTTCGGGTCATGGATCCGGAGGATGCTGACTTGTTCTTTGTGCCCTTTTTTTCTTCGCTCAGTTTTAATATTCATGGCCTCAATATGAGTGATCCAAATACTGTTGATCAGAAGTTGCAGGTATCCCTAGTTTAATTTTAAAATTCTTCGTACTATTGGATAATCTGTTTTGTTGTTGTACACATAATTGAAATCAAGATTATTGCTTGTGCATTTCTTGAATTAAAATAGAGAATGCTTCGTTATTGGATAACTCTTGAATTTGCTTCATTGTACTTGTTCTTGAAATGCTGCAATTTTGAATATTTAAAGAAACACTGGCTATCTGAAATTAATTTTTAAATTTTCTTGTTTCAGATTATTCTCTTTCAGATTTTATTATGTTTATCCTCGCTAGTTAGCTAAAGTATTGGGCTAGTTATTATTTAATAAGATGTAACTGGGATTATGCTTTTTCGGTATAACTTGTGACTATTTCATGCTAATTTTGCAATTGGGATTATGCTTTATTATCATCGCTTCTACTTCTTAAAACATCTTTTTGCTTGTTTACAGTTCACAAATTAACAAATTTTGCTTTTTGATGGTTAAATAAAAAAGGTGGTAAATCCTACCATGTTCTCGATGGCTTATTTATTTTACTTTATGCCGATTATTTATTTGATAATTTTTAGCACTTTTGGCATGTTTTGTCAGGAGGATGGATATGGTAAAATACTCTTCATTTTATTGCCCACTCTTGTTGAGTAACATATGCCAATCATTAACTTCGTTGTTCAGTCGATATAGCTAGTTTGTTCTAAAAGAGCTTACAAACCTTATATAGAAACTTGCCTTGTATTTGTAGAAAGAAACATTTGGAATTATGTAAGGTCCATGACAAATAAGGGTATTGAAAGGGCTACAGAGTGTCATACATTATTTCAGAAGTTTCACTTTTAAGGTTTTAAATCATCTTTCAGTTTTGAGCTTGTGTTGAAGATTAAAACTAACCGGATATGCCCCATATCCCTGATCTGCCATCTTTGCTATCTGATGCTAACCTCAGTACATCAAGTGTCATGAATAGTTGTGCTGAAGATTTTAATAGGGGCTGTTTTGTGTAGACAGGACTGAGAAGGCAGAGAAAAACCTTGTATTCTTCTTATGGCACAAAATCTTCAGCGGCATATAAAATGAGCTCTCACATTGAGGGCGAACTACAATAAATCTATATATTTTCTTTGCATATTTCTGATTTCCTTGTGTTTATTATTGTTCTAGGAGATAGGGATTAGGTTTAAATCATAACAAAGTTTTTGTTGTTTGAATTAGGTGGAACCTATTTGTTACTCTGAACGATAGATGGAATGAATAAATTCTTTCAGGGTTTAGATAGATAAAGTGCAAGGGTCCACAATTCCTAAGGATAATTAGCACAAAATTGCATTCATTGATCAAATTGTCCCTATCGTTTCAACATTTGCATTTGCACCCTCATTTCAACCTTTTCTTGAGGAGTTTGTGTAAAACGTCCATATTCGTTGCTTTTATTGCGCAAATCCTCCATGTCGTTTTAATTTTAACATTTGGACCCTCAAATCGACCTTTCTATATGCAAAAGGTCCCGACCATCTATTTTTTCTATTAAAGCATTGTAAAATGTCCTTTTTCACAAAGAAAGGTCGATCTAAGGGTCCAAATGCCAAAATTGAAATGATAGGGACGATTTGTGAATTGAAGACAAACAATAGGGGATGTTTTGTGCCAATTACTCAACTTTGACGGAAGGAATTGATGGAATGAGATGAAAAGGACCAATTCTGCAAGAAAATGTTTAAATAAAGGTACAAATGCCAAGTTTAAAACCATAGAAACGATTTGCTCAATGAATGCAAACAATGAGGATGTGTTGTTCTAATTACCTAATCCATATTGATAATGTCATTATGGATTCCACCAAAAGTCTTTTTCTCGTTCTATGGAGTTGATCATTAGTGCTTCTTACTGCAGCGTGATATTGTCAAGATCTTAAGATCGTCCAATCACTGGCAAAAATCTAGCGGGAGAGACCATATAATTCCCTTGCATCATCCAAATGCTTTCCGACATTATCGTGATAAGGTGAATTCTTCCATATTCATCGTTGCTGATTTCGGTCGCACAATGAACATAGCTAAACTTGCAAAAGACATTGTTGCCCCTTATGCACACATGGTGGAATCATATTTCAATGATGATGAAGAGGACCCGTACGATACTCGTACGACACTTCTCTTCTTCCGTGGGAGGACTAAGAGGAAAGAGGTATGCCAATCAAATGGGAAGGATCATATCAGTACTTTTACTTTATGTAGTAAAATATTTTTTTCTGACACGTTATGTTGGCAGGAGGGAAAGGTTCGTATGAAACTGCACAAGATGCTAATTGGAACGCCGGATGTCGTATACGAGGAGGGCGATGCATCAGAAGAAGGTTTTAAAACTGTAAGTTTTCTAGTGATTATTTCTATTCTGCAAATATAAACGGGATTTTAAGCTGCATTTTTTTTTATTTCAATTATGATATTTACAACGCAATTGCACAGAGGGGTTTCTTTTAGTCTAGGCTATATATTCATCTCAATGCACTTGTGATTTTCTCTTTTTATTTGCACATTCTATATCAATAACCTCTGCTTTTGCTTTTCTTCACCTTCCTTGTTTCTCTTGCATTTAGCATCTGCATTCAGTTGGCTTTTTAATTCAGTACTGCATTTTCAAGTGAATAATCTGCTTCAGATATTGTGAGATTGTGAACAAACATTGTGTTTATTTTTAAGAATCCTCTTCATATAATTGTTAAATCAGATTTACGGCTTTGTCTAATACATCTTGCATTTCTTGCTCATGTTAGTCCACTGAAGGAATGCGTTCGTCTAAGTTCTGTCTACATCCTGCTGGGGATACTCCATCATCTTGTCGTCTGTTTGATGCTATAGTGAGCCACTGCATTCCTGTTATTGTGAGTGACAGAATCGAGCTACCCTTTGAAAATGATCTCGACTACAAGGACTTCTCAATCTTCTTTTCAGTTAACGAGGCATTGACACCATCCTATATGCTCACTCGGCTCAGGGGTGTTACAAAACAAGAATGGATGAAAATGTGGACACGGCTTAAAAGCATTTCTCATCACTTCGAGTTCCAATACCCTCCAAAGAAGGATGATGCAGTCAATATGATTTGGAGACAGTTACGGCACAAACTTCCAGCAATTAAGCTTTCTGTGCACAGAAATAGGAGGCTGAAAATACCAGATTGGTGGTGATATTTGTTAGAAAACCTTCATTTGCGATTTGGAACATTCATAGTTAAATCTTTGCCACGTCCCAAGGGAATGTAAGTACATACATAGCATTTTAGGTACCTGTAGGACACGCCTAGACACTACGATAATTAAAAAAAATTCCTTTTTGCCTTCTATTGCAAGTTAAATGTTTCTTCGCGTTTTAAACAGAACTGTTTGTCAATCAAGTTGATATAATGCTAATACAAAAGGATTTCCTCTTCTTTTATTTCCTAGGGGAACTGAATGTTTAAATATTTCAGGAGTGTGATGAATTTACCTGTTGATAATATTATAAACATTGGAGATTGGATTTTGTAGTCCTTACTGGAGTTAGGCTAGTGTGAACCAATGTAATGAAAATCGATACATACATGATACATCACTTGGAAAAGATGAAGAATTTCTGTCAAAAGGTCTCAAATGGGTGGTAAAAAATATTAAAAATAAAATAAGTTTTTTTTTCATATAGACAGCATTCTTATTGTGAACTTGTTGATTTTTTCGTGAGATTGTTTAAGTGATTCTTTTTTTCTTGTGTTTGGTTCTCCATTTTCTGAATCAACTAGTTGATTCGATCTAGTTTTCGAAAAGTGGGTGTAAGGTGCTCTTGCACTAAATTGTCGCAAGAAATTACCAAAAATAAATATAAACATCGAATTGTTACACTCTTCCGTGTACCAAAATTACAATGTTCATTATTCCAAACAAGCTATAAAATTGCTTGAAATTCTGAATTGAACAAAACTAGACTCAACAATATCGCTTGATAATCATATAAGATACAGCATCAGAACAAGAATCCGAACAAAGTTC
>CAIGRL010241395.1:0-10677 GCA_903798325.1 Fraxinus xanthoxyloides
AACGGACAAACCCGAAGTTAAATAGAATTATTATTTTGCCTTCATTAGACTCCCATGCCATGGCTGCTGCACAACACTCGAAGTCTTCCAATGGTTTCAAATTCACCAAATTCAAAGGAAAATATGATGTTCTTTGTTCTCATTATGGATATCATGGTCATCTTGCTGATAGATGCTTCCAAATCATAGGCTATTCGTCAGGATGGAGAGGTCCTAGGGGAAAAAGATCTCTTCCAACACAATTTGGAAGTGTTTTCAATCCACAAACACCTAATGCTCATGTTGCCTCTTCTGTGGCGCAAAAATCAGCAGTCCCAAATATGGTTTTCACTCGAGCAATTTCAGAATCTGCTTACACTTGCAAATAGCCTATCTACCTCTACCATCAATCCTAATGCTGCAGTAAATACTGTTTCTACTTCAAGTAATCAGTTTGCCCATTTATGTTATGTTGCTTTTTCTTTCACTAATCACTTACCTTGGATCATTGATACTGGAGCTACAGATCACATGATATGTTCTCCTTACCTTTTCACTTCAATTCATCTACCTATTAAACCTTCTCTAGTTCATTAACCAAATGGTTAGTATGTAAGTTTACGGAACTGTGATTCTTTCTCCTGATTTGGTCTTGTACGCTCTTTATGTTCTTTCCTTCAATATCAATTTTATTTCTGCTTCAAGAATGCTAAAGATCACTCCATTGGGCTGCTTTTTTCAATCTAAATGTATTTTATAGGACCTCAGTAGTTGGAAAATGACTGGGCTTGCTGAAGTTCAATCTGGTCTATATCATTTGCAAAATTTTTCTGTTGATACAAAGAAAAAATGCCTGATTCAAGCATCTTGCCTCCTGCACATTCAGTCAACAGCACATGCACTATCAGTCTTGATCTATGACACCTTCGTTTAGGATACATTTTCCCTACTAGATTACAAGTCATTAGCACTCTTGATCCCAATGTAAAATCAACTCAACAATCATGTATGTGAGATTTGTCCCTTAGCTAGGCAAAAGAAATTACCTTTTCTTGTATCACAAAATTGTTCGAATAAAGCTTTTCAATTGATTCATTGTGACATTTGCGGCCCCTTCTCCACCATTTCATGCACTGGTTCTAAGTATTTTCTAACAATTGTGGATGGACTATACACGTTTCACCATAAAAGACTTGGGTGAACTAAAATATTTTTTGGGAATTGAAATGGCTCTATCAACAAAGGGCATTACTCTATGTCAATGCAAGTATGCGTTGGATATTCTGCAAAACAGTGGTTTTTCTAGTTGTAAACTAGCAGCTTTTCCTATGGAATCTACTCTAAAGCTGAGTGAAAATGATTCATCACCTCTTTTATCCAATCCTGCATCCTATAGAAGGTCTGTTGGTCGTCTTTCATACCTTACAATAACTAGGCCTGACCAAGCTTATTCAGTACAAGCATTAAGTCAATTCACGGTAGACTCCAGTAACACACATCTTAGAGCTGCTGAAAGGGTTCTGAGATATATTAAAGCAAAACCAGGTCAAGGCATTTTTCTTATCTGCAGCTTTTTCTGTACACTTGAAAGCTAACTGATATAGTGACTGGGGATGATGCATTGACACTAGAACAAGTGTCACTGGTTTCACAATTTTCCTTGGAGACTCTCTCATATCTTGGATTTAATTCTTTAGACAATTTATTTCTACCACAGCAGAGTTCAGCTTTACTTCAGCATAGGTGCTTTGACTTAGCTGCTTCAGCCTCTGCCTTAGCATTTTTGCCGCATCCTCGGCCTTATAAGTCCTTTGAAGGAACTTTCGCTGGCTCTTCTAAAGGTATTTCAGCACCTTCGGTTCGATGTTTCGATCCCCAACGCCCTAGCCATTGAGCATTCTCGACCTCTAACAGGTCCATAGCATAGTAAGAAACCATACGGTTTTGCTACCTCTTCGACCAGTATCTATACCTCGCTGGACAACATCGTAAAGCTATTAAGGCGAACTCCTTGTGAAGGCCCCAAGAAATATTTGGGCCTTATTAGACTTCCCCTACTAGGCGACTCATTTTTCCTATTTTCCAAGGTCTCGTCCTGAACCTCTACCTTATCTTCCTCTATTGTGATGGTGGGGATGTCAGTAGGAACATTGGGCTTCAACGGGGTTTGTGGGAGGCGAGCAACATTTGGCATTGACGAAGAAGAGGCATTAGGCACTTCAGATGTTTTTCTCTTATTATACCTCTCTTGCTGAGGAGTCTCTTTTTCTTGTTGGGACTTTTTCTCAGTTGAAGACTTATCAGAATGGGCCCAATTGATCCTATCCAGCACGTCCTTTTAATTTTTATAAGTAGTACGCAGATCTTTTGATCAACATTCTTGATTGAAGATATGTCAGGTTTGGTCTTTTGTGTAACTTTCTTGAATTAAGCTAGTTGTAAAATTTGATTGACAATTCTTGTCATTGATTTCAAAAATAATTTTTAAATGAATAAATATGATACATATCAACTCAAAAATTGTCAACCAAATTTTACAAGCAACAAGATTGTTCTTTCTTAGCATGGTCATCTACTAATCAAAATGGACTTTGGTATTTGTACACTGAATTTATACACTTCGGTGAGACTTGCATGGTTGTAAATAATGCATTGGATGAAAAAATCGTTTAAACTTTAAACTGTCAAATTGAAGATTGCCAAATGTTAAAGTGTAAATCGAAGTGTAAATATAGCGAGGTTCAATCAAAATAGATGCGTCAAAATTTACAAAAGATATTTATGGACCAAGTGTGACTTCAAAAATTACCATGAGAGGCCATTAGGCCGAAGCTGATAAATAGATTCATTCCGTCTATAAGGCGAGTGATGCTACAAGAAAAATAAATTTGTTTGCACTTTTTGAAAAAATTTAGACAGTTAATTCTTATTTTATTTTTTGTTTATTTGAAGAGAAGGTCTTTATTTATAAAATGAACAAAAGTATTAGTATTGTATCCCGTAAGTTTGATTGATTTGGGATTTTACGTCAAAATAAAAAAATTAAGAAAGTATTTCGCCAGTCAACAAAACAGAAACGTTAAACGATGATGTTACCTACATGTACTAGAAAGTAGAATACGAACATTTCTTGGTTTGTGTTTAAAAAGAATTATTTTTCTCAATAATTTTTGCCTTTTTGGTCATGTTTCGCTGAGAAAGCAATCACCGCTAACCAGTTTATGCCTAATTTTTCATATAATTGATATTTCATAGAAAAAAGAAAGGGAAAGGAAAAAGGAAAACCAAAATGCCACTGGCTAGATTACTCCTATCCTCCTTGAAAAATCGGTCTGAAGAGTCTGCGCATATATTCAAACGGTAATTTTTCATTCTTTTGATGGAATTTTTTTTTTAGTTTTTATTTTTCGTCTTCGATGGTGATATACGCTCAATAATTGCTCGAGAGGGATTTAATCGTCCTGTGCTCCTGGTAGTTAAATTCACAACTCACGTTATACTCGACATGTTATTTTTATGAAGTCGCTTTGAATTGTAGAATGAAGCCCCAATAGGGATAATGCCTACTGTAGTTGTGAATTGATGAGGGTTGACTGGAAATTATTCATTTGAGATAAAAGCTAGGAATTGCATTTACCTTGGTATTGAAATCTCAGAGTTGAAATACAAGATAGAGTTCAATATCTTGCAGATAACACGTTATAATTGAATTAAGGTTGGAGCCAAGCATGGGGGTGTGGTGAGTGATTTCCTTCAGCAGAAGCTCATTGTGGCTTCAAGAGAGTATGCTTACTGTTGATTTCCATTGTGATTTGACTGATGTATGCTTGTAAGGATGAGAGATTTATTCTGCTAGCCGTGTTTGAAGTGCTTGGAGTTAAAAAAAAATTATGTTAATTTTTGTTGCACTATAAAATGGTACATAGGTCAGATGACTCAGATTCTGTTTCTGACATTTAAAAGAGCGAAAACGAAGATAAAAAAGATACATGTATAATTTTATGGCTTAACCGTGACCAGTTAAAGAGGCTTTGTTTTCTATTTGAGACCAGAGCTGGAGTTTTTGTGCGGCTTTTGAAAAAAAAAAAAAAAATCTCCTTGAATGAGGCTCAGTTTAATATAGAACTACTTGTGCCACAGAGGTGGAATACCACATTGGAACAAATTGGTTTGTTAAGCCAAGGTAATTGACTAATTGTTAGTGTTATAGGAGAAAAGTCAAATATAAATACATGTTATATTGGATGTTACTTTGGTTTGGATCTTGATGTGCTGCTTGACATATGTGGTAAACATCGTGGATGTTTATTTGGTTTGCAAATTAGAAGCACATTGGGTATTTCAATTCAGTCTGCTCTCATATATAATGATGGGACATTTACAAACCAGTGTTTTACTGTAATATTGAATTGAATTTACAAAAGTCAGCTTGCCAGGCAAAATGGAAATAGATTCACTCTAAGTGAGATTGGATTACATGATTGACTTAAATCGTGTTGATTTCTATTAAAATAGTGGATGATGACGTGATTGCTGATCATATTGTAAGTCCAATTATAAGTGGCTGGAGTACTTTCTTGCTAATCTCTCTCTTTCTTCATAACCAAAAACGGCCCAATTGTGCTTCTTACTACTAAAATCCAGATTAATGCTTTACTATGTTTCTTATGTAGGTTATGCTACACTAGGTAGTGCAATGCAGTAAACTTGTGCCTTCATTCTCTGAACTGAATTTTACTAATCATTTTGAGTGTAGGGGGAGATTCCATGAAGTGTGAACTGTAACCATTTTTGGGCCATTTTCAGTACGTGTTTATGAATGCATTCCTAGTGAATATTGTACTGTTTTGTATTGCGATATATCTTAGGAATGTGTGCTGTGTTTTCTGTTAATGTTTCATTTTGGTGGCAATTTTGAAGTATGCATGCGCTTGTGTACGAGGTCTCACATGTTAGCACTGAAATATTTGACAAACCTGTTTGTGTAAATTCAATTTAACACATCACATAAAATAAGTCTCTTAGCAAAATGCAAATGAATTCGCTCTAAGTGAAATTACACATTGAATTTTTTAGAGTTACTATCATTTGGTAATTCTCTTAACAAGCGAGCACGTATTTTATATTATTTATTTTTTAGAGAATTGGTAATCTTTCTGATGTTCTTCTCTCCCCTGACCTAATTTCATCTTGTAACCAACATTTAGTTATATTTTTTCTATTGTTTCGTGTGTGTAGATTTGGTGCATCTAAGAGATTTTACGCTTCCAGCACAAGGTCAACGAGAAGCAATACACCTCCCCTTCCATTACCTGAACAGTCTACGTCCCCCAGACCTTGGAGATCTCTTATTATTGTAGGATACTATAACTCCATCTTCTCTGGAGATGCTCCAATTTCGCAATTCTTGTTCTATAAAATTTATGTCTGTCCTTTTATCCTTTCACCTTACCTTTTAAAGCTCTACTTCAGTTCTATTCTTGCAGCCTGGTTCCATCATAGCTGGAATTGGTGGTTTGGTTTTTTTCATTCACTATAATGATGAAAAGAGAGCGATTCCAAAAGGTGATTTTGTCATTTATAACTACTGATTTTATTGATTGGCTTTGATGACATAAAAGGTTTTCTAAGTACCATATATATACTAAGTGTCTATTTGGGACGAACAAGTTGTTAGTTCATGCCGAAGTAAAAGTTAGGGATGCTCTTCTGAAATGGCTTGTGACCTAGTATGAGATTACTGAATCAAGAAGCATTTAAGTGAAGGGTGAAATCGTATTGACTGGACTTTGGCTACAATTTCATGCAGCTTCCATGGGATTTTAACTTGTTGTAAACGTGTCAGTGATAATCTTCAAAGTCTGGGTTATTTGTTACCTAAATTCTACTTGTGGTAGAACTTATATACTAATGAGTTACTTTTGAAGATAGGGGCTTTGATGACAGTGTTGTTTATCTAATTACAGACTTACAGCGTGCTTGGTAGGGATGAATGGATTGTACTTGATAATACTAAAGAAGAAAGAGAAGCTAAAATCTTATTTATTACACTCTTTTAAGTTCTTTCTAGCATTGCATACCAAACAAGCTCTTTTTCTGTTTATATTTGGATCATTATTATTTTATGTGAAACAATCTGTCCTCGTGGTTTTTCTCTTTCTTCTGATTAGCTGTGAATGTTATTAGTATCTTTTCAAGCATTTCTCTTATTTACTTTTTGCAGCTGTTGTAAATACAGTAATTCGTTATAATAAATTAACCTTTTATGTGCGTTCTCACTGGAAAAAATTGTGTCGATTGCAATCTTACGTCTTTGCATGGAAATTGGACTGGGAAGGGGATTCCTGATATGTGCTCACAATGAAGTTAACATAAACATTATGAAATTATACTGCAGCCATCGTTCTTTTGGCTTATTTCAGTGTGTTTCTGTAGGTCTATGTCAGTTTCGCCTGCTATATTCTTGTTGTAATACTTAAAAAGGAATCCCATTTCTACTTTTAGTGCTATTACATGAAATAACAAATTGCTTCTGCTATCACATTTTCATTATCAAAGAAGATTAAACTAAGGGATATAACATTGGTTAATAAGCAAATGGTTGGTTATTCTTTATGGAAATCAAATGAAATTTACATTGTATATTGACAAACTGTCTTCATTTTATTTTTTTCATTTTTGAACTTCGATTAGGCCAGGGTGTAAAGTTTGAAAGAAGTGCCATTCAAGGGCCGATAATTGGTGGCCCTTTCAGCCTAATTAATACAGAAGGCCAGTTAGTCACTGAACACAATCTTCTGGGGAACTGGGTTCTACTCTACTTCGGTTATACTTCATCTCCTGATGTTGGGCCAGTAGAGGTTCTAAAGATGGCCAAGACTGTTGAGATATTAGGTTTTACTAATCCATTTTTCTTTAAAATTTAATCGAACTGTTTTTGAGTTTTATGATTGACTTTTTGTTTTTCCTATCTTGATTGTAACAAGAGTCAAAACAGAATCTCAAGATTTTGCCCATATTTGTCACCATTGATCCTCAGAGGGATACGCCTGCACAGCTTCGTGCTTACCTCAGAGGTGAGTTTGTTATTGACATGTTTTCTTGTACCCTTCCACAAAACTGTTAAGTCGACTTTGTTATTAATGAATAATTGTTATCAAAACCTATAATAATATAATTTGTAGAAACTCCTTTGCAATTGAGTTTTATGGAAGATGACCCTGAAGTCGTCATTTTACATCGTGATATAATTTCATCAATCATGCATGCTACCTTCTAAATCATGATTAATTTTTTGGGTGAGATATCAGTTGTGTGTGGCCTTGAGAAGGAAAGATATAGTAAAACAGTAATGTTCATTTATAAATGTTAAGACTTGAAAGAGATCCAAAGACTTTCTCTTAGCTGCTGGCATTTGTGTATATATTGTCGAGGGGTTTTCCTTTCGTTAATTATCAAAGGAAAGTTTTTTTTTTTTCTTTCTAATGCACTAAACATCAATTCTGGCAAATTATATTATTCTACAATTGATATTTGATAATACATGCTTCATGGAGAAATTATTTATTCAACACCAAGGGTTATAAAAAGTACATTATGAGAAACCTATTGATTTTTTTTATTTATTATTATTATTTTTTTGGGATAAAAAAATATTTTTAGGCAGTTTTTTCTTTAATTCAACTAGATTTTGGTAAAGCCCAATAAGCATAGGTGAGTATGGTCACAGCTGCTTCGACTCGAGCTATATATTCTCATGCTCTTCTGTCTTATGTCTTATCTCCAGACGTGTTAAATCATTTGATGGTTCTCTAGAATTTCTATTTCAATGCATGGCGAGAAGTATCCTTTCCTGAATATGTATATAGGTTGCACCAATTGGCGTTTATTTATTAAGTTGTAGTACTTATAAGCTAAGTTGTAAGTTTGTTATTTTCTATAATTAACATTTTCCGCGCCACTTTCTTTCTACATTGAGTGTAGAGTTCGACTCAAGGATAGTGGGATTAACTGGACCAGTTGCTGCTATTAGACAGATGGCACAAGAGTACCGTGTATTCTTTAAAAAGGTTGACGAAGAAAGAGATGATTATCTTGTTGAGTCTTCTCAAAACATGTAAAGTACAAGCCCCTCATGTCACTTTCCTACAAGCTTCCTCATCTTCACTGTTTCATCTATTCTTTTCCAAATACATCTTTGCCATATTGAAAAATTATTGTATGAATGTCATTATGAACAGGTACTTGGTGAACCCGAAGATGGAAGTAGTGAGGTGCTTTGGACTTGAATACAGTGCGGAAGAACTGACGGAAGCAATACTCAAGGAGATGAAGAAATCTGGAACTTAACGTTCGACAGAATGTGGCATAAACTCAACAGGGTAGGTGTATCCTTTTCAAATGTCAATCAAACAATTTTTTCCCTTCACTCTGTCAAAATGTTAATTGGTGTGGAATTTGATCCGATTTTAATACAAATTGACACTTGGTACCTGTAGCAGCTAAGGTTCCTCATGTTCACTGTTCAAATATCTCCTTGAGTTTCCAATTACATTCTCAGCCGCTTCATTTTTCCACATGCAATATGCATAGTGACACTGTAAAGCACCCGATATTTGGTCTATCCAGAGAGCGCAATCTTTTCCAGTTCTGCAAACGTTTTGAGTTTTGGTCCCTTGTATTTTTCAGTAAATTTAAAGCATACACATAAACTGGCTCAACCATTAAGCGAATCAAATGGCTGGCTAAGGTCCCGAATTTAGTGAAGGTACCGAAAATGTTCAAACTTTCATGTTTTCTGTATTTTTTTTACTAAATAAACCTTTATTGGAAAGAATTAAAAAATAAAATTAAAGTATTTAAGATTTTTCCGCTTTTATGTTTTAGTTTTTCTTATTCTTGAAAACGTAAGAGATCATTTGTTTTTAGTATTTATTATCAGTATACACTTTATTTATGTACAATGAACTAGTCAAAGAAACTAGAAATGTCCTTCCAATAAAAACCAAAAAAAAAAGGGTTTTGCTATTCGTATAGGGCCACATGCGTCCCCTAGAGTGTGGCACTGACACTGGCAAAACCTAAAAACTATATCAAAAGATTCATTGAATTTTCCATCTTGGTTGGTAAAATAAACTCTTCGTATGGTCGATTTCTCATAAAAATAAGATAATAAATTTCATTTCTCTATTGTCTAATTGTATTAAGGTGTTCAAAAGATACGACAGGTTCAATACTTTTTCACTTCTTTGTAAGAGAAGGGCAAGTGCAATTTGAATCTTGAAAATTTGACATCAAGTTTTTTGTCATCAAATTTGACATTACGTGAGATGACAACTTTTGTACATTGATTTTAACACTATCTTTTTCAATCATTGGTCAAATTTTATTCACATAGGGACTAACATTTTCGTAATGTAACACAGGAACGTACCATCGGCATAATTGTACTTTATATTGTTTAAATTAAAAGTACATAAAATTATCAAAAGGAAAATCAACTCCAGTTTGGATTTTTCTTCCTTGCATAAAAATAGTTTATTCTTTTTTTTGAATCCATATATAACAATTCCCAATTTTTGTTGCTCTAAGTGTAGAGAGTGTAGAGATACAACAATAACACGGGATCACTATGTTGATTCCTTACATTTTCCTTCGAATGTCGTCCAATGAATCAAGACACGTATCCCCACATATTCTTTCTCTATTTCCTTTCGAAGCATGTATTCCAATTTCCAGGCAAGTCATTGAGAAAGCCTATGCTCCTCTGCCTGACTGCCTCTGCCTCTTATAATTTATCTAAACATATATATTAAAAAAAGTAATACCACTCATAATTAAAATAAGTAAACTTATATTATTAAAACTTAAATTATGTAAACGAGCTCTATATGTAACGTCCATGTTTGGCCACATTCTTTCAAAAACTCATTTTTCCAAAACTCATTTCCAATCACATTCTTCCATAAAATAATATTACAAATAAATCGAAATTTTTTCATTATTTTTAACTACACATTCTCCAAACAATCACCATTCTAAAACTTATTTTATCCCAAATTTCCATTAAACTGGACGTCTCAATTTAAATTATTATAGTTTACTTTGAGCAAATTAAACATTACTAATTGTAGAAAATCATTTCACCATTAGTTCACACGAGAATTTTAATTATATTAACCTCATTTTAGATGAAATAAGACTCAAAAAGTTGAGATGTGCAAATATGAAGCTCAAAACTTGAAATAGACGATGTTAGTGTGATTTTTTAAAATAGGAGGAGCGTTTTTTATATTGTCATAAAATTTTGGCATGTATAGATGGTTTGACTCTGTGATATAGGGTCTGTTTGATATGAGTTTTGTTTTATTTTTGCTTTTGTTTTTTGCAGAAAAGTTTTTGGAGGAAGTTATTTTAATATTTATTTGAAAACTAATTTTAAAAGAGTTTTCCATTCCGAAAGTATCTTAAGAGAAAGTCACATTGGATCAATTTCCTTTAAAAGTTCGTTTGCTGGCGAGTGTGAGTCATACGTGGGATGCTCAAAGGTACCTAACCTACGTGAACTCCTCAATGGGGGTCATTCACAAATCGACAAAAGAAGAAAAATCTCCATTCCACCAAATAAGGAGGGCTTGTCTTTATTTTTTATTTTGAGATCCATATTTCTTCCACGACCGAGTCTCTTGGAGTCCCAAT
>CAIGRL010241398.1:0-16465 GCA_903798325.1 Fraxinus xanthoxyloides
TGAAACTTATAATCCTTTTTTGAAGTGTCCAATCATTATCAACCCAATGAGCAGTTAAACATAAATAACTAACATTCTGTATTGATGTCCAATAATCAGTAGTCAAAGAAACTCTATGTTGACCCAACTCTTTCTTCAAGTTCTTCTTCTCGTTTAAGAACAAATTATATGTACGTCTTGCTACTGTCATCCTTGAAGGAAACACAAATTTTAGGAAAAAATATCTTGTATAACCCTGAAAACCTTCATCCTCCACATGTCGAAACAGTAACTCAGACAATATGAAGTACCTTGTAATTTGTTCTCTAACTTCTTTTTGAACAAACTTGACAGGTTCTTCACGGCTATCAATACCTTTAGAAAGCTCTCCAATTTTAAACATGCTATAACCAGTCATTCTCTTTTGCTTTTTGTCTTGAACTCTATACGGATACTTCTTGCACAAATGCGTGAGATGATTCCACAATCTACTAGTTCCGCGGTTTTTCGCATGATGCTTATATGTTTGTCCACAATAATTACATTCTGCCTTTTCATCTCCCCGCATTTTAAAATGATCCCACACTTCGGATCGTTTGTTTCCTTTTTTGCTTTTTCCATCCATTTTCATATTTTCAGGGTCATCCTCTAATGGAATCACATCATTGGCTTCTTCTGAAATTGGATCCATATCTGGAAAAAATAAAAATTAGTAGTGTTAGTTAATTCACATATCAAATAAAATAACAAAAAAATTGGTAGTGTTAGTTTTAAATTTCCTTTTATGGTTATTTGAAACCCTAAAGGTCTTTGTAATTTAAGGCCAAAAAAGCTCCATAAGAAAGAAAAACAAATTTCACAGATTACATAGCACTCTAATAGAACTTAAAATCAAATATCAAACATCTAAATTCCCTCTAAACAGAGGAAAGAAAATCCAATAAAACTAAAATCTGAAAATTTTAAAAACAAAATGATAATATATCAAATAATTGAAATTGACGAGAGCTTCTTGTTCTACGTCAAGGTAGTTTGAATTCAACCTGTCGAAAGTCAAATCATATTTCGGTTGTTTATGTTGGAAATTAATCCCACCTAAAGCTTACAAATTAGGTTGTTTATGTTGGAAATTGATACACACACATGATGCACAAATAACAACACTTCATGGCACATTGGCATCAAAAGATGTGGTCCAAATACAAAGAAATTTTTTATTTAAGTCAATTTTATGCTACTGATTGCATTTTTTTAGTTCAATTCAACTTGTTTTTAGTTCAATTTTCTCTTACGCTACCACACAAATGCAATGGATGGGGCAACAAAGAGCATAGCAGCACCAGCAGCAACCCCACCCGTGAAGGCTCCAGTTGCACTATTTTGTCCTACAGTTTCATTCCTCCTCATCAGTAATCATCCAGTGAGAAACTTATATTATAGATTTTGCTAGTGAATACACCTGAGCTTGTTAAAGAGCTAATGGCAAGTCATTCACAACAAATTACTTTCATAGATTCACAATTAAATATAGATGGAAGAAATTAGCCAATTCAAAAGGGAAAGTACCGTTTACAGCACTAGAACTCAGTTCGATCTTCTAATTTCTGGACAATTCCGATTAATACTAACGGCAGATGCGCTAACTAAGATAGAAATGCACCTATTTTTAATAAAAAAAAATTATTGAGTATCATAGACAGGAATCGAATTGTATATCTTAGTTGAACATCACAATCTATTAATATAATCAATATGAGCAAATGCAGCGACCCATTAAGAATAGTAAAAATAACAAATTTCTTAATCTTTGCAAGCACCAGACAAGACTTTTTTACACGATTATACTGATGACAGACTATCTATACAGAGAATGTCTTAAAATAAAAAACAGACTGATCAACTCTACCTTACACAAACTCCAATAAAAAATTGAAGATGGCGTTGATCGGGTAAGCTCCTTTTTCACAAATGCCATAGCCCAGCAACTTAAATAAAAGTTAAATAAAATTACCCAGCAAAGAAATTCGGAGTGGTGGAACAAAAGGAGGGGGTGGAGAGAATGGAAGAGATCTAGGGCAAGGCCGTCCAGTAACTGCCCCAGCCATTGCGTTTAAGTCAATACGAAGAAATTTTTTATTTAAGTCAATTTTGTACTCAACCTTTTCGCAGATGTGAAAGAAACAAAAATTCAAAATAACCAAGAAAAGAAAAAAAGTCCTTACAAAAATGAGAGCTGAAGAGTCGGTGGAGTCACCGGTGGTCGATGATGGAAGGCGGCGAGAGAAGAGAGTGAGAGCTGCAGATTCGGTGGAATCCCACTGTGGCCTTTCACACTTCGTAGAGAGGCTGAGGGTTGAGACTTAAGAGAGGTATTGTGAGTGTGGTTTGGAATTTAGACGGATGGGGGTGAATTCAAAAGCCCATTAATCGAAAAAGAAAAAAATGAAAATGATTTGGGTTGAGAAATCTGGTTTAAGAAGTTTATTACTAAAAAAGTCCTGAGTTCAGTCTATTGATCTGAGAAGTTTCATATGACTTTAAAAAAAATCTGGTTTGAGAATTTATAATTTAATAAAAATAATTTTTTTAATTAAAAAAAGTGCAGTTCGGTTTGGTTTTTTGTGGTTTTAAAATTTCAAACCTAAACCAAATCATTTTAAAACGATTTGGTTCGGTTTGAGGGAAAAAAATCGCGGGTCCACGTGGACCCAAACCAACGACTTCGGTTCGGTTTGCGGTTTTGCGATTTTTTTGTACAGCCCTAGCCGGCGCCAACTACATCCAAGCCTTGCATACCAGCAGAACTATCTTGCGCGCCATCTTTGCTTGAATCATCATGTTCACTTCTTGCTCTAGCCTAGTCAATAAACTTGTTCGAACTACCACAAGCAATCTTAACTCCACCTGAGTTGTCAAACCTGCTCAAATCAAAATGAGCAACATGATCAATAAGATCACAACCAGCTCCACCTGAACTACTAGAAAGTTTCCCAATATTATTGTCCAAATCACCACGAACAATCCGATCACAACCAACTCTACCCGAGTTACCACTTACTAAACTATAAGCTGCAGTTGCTTCCTTCATGATCGCTGAACCCTCCGACACATATAGTCTAGACTTTCTTCGCCCACTTAACACAACCCATGCACCCCTACTAACTTTCATAACTCTACCTCCACTTGTATACACGTATCTTTTTGAATCAAGAGCACTCAAATAGATCATATATCTGTTTATACCTGGAACATGTCGAACCTAGTCAAGTGTTCTAACCGTCCCATTCAACATCTTGATTTTGACGTTACCAATCTTAGCTATTCTACAAGGCTCATTGTTTCCGGTCATCACGGAACCCCTTGTAATTGTTTCATATGAAGAAAACAAATCCTGATTTGAACACATTTGAAAAGTGCAAGCTGAATCAAGAATTCAATCCTCATTAGGTTTGGAGTCACCGTTAGTAATCACCAACAATTCTCTATCACTGTTCTATCCTGCATGATTAACATTACTGATATTTTCTGATTGTTCATCATGACCTGTAGTAGCAAACCTCTTCCGTCACTCATAGCAATCCCTCTTCATGTGCCCCTGTTGTTGCAATACCAACAGACTCTACCGTTGTTGCTATCCTTGACTCTACCACTTTCATAACTACCCGTCTTCCTCTCACGAACAATGAGACCCTCTCTATGAGCCTCAGAATCGATGACCAGATACTTCATCTTCTCCTTAAAATACAGCGCATCATATACCTCGTCAATTGTAAGAGTATCCCGACTATAGAGAATGTTATATCTAAAAGTTACATATGAAGGCGGCAACGAGCCTAACAATATGAGCTCTAAATCCTCTTCATCATACTCAACCTCCATCATTTCCAAATCAACAACAATTTCCTTGAACACCGATAGATGACCTTCCAAAGATTCACCTTACGTCAAGTGATAAGAATACAAACGCTACTTCAAGTGTAACTTACTTGTCAAGCTCTTTGTCTACAAAGCTGCTCCAACTTCAACCACAATGTAACGACATTTTTTTCCTTTACCACGTCCTAAAAAACTTCATTAGAAAGATGAAGATGTATATGAGATTGGGCTTTTCGAACCTTCCGTAATTTCTCATTCGCAGTCATTGTTGTAGACATTCAATCAATTCTCAATAAAGCATCATCAAG
Source organism: Fraxinus xanthoxyloides (assembly GCA_903798325.1). Classification (NCBI taxonomy): domain Eukaryota; kingdom Viridiplantae; phylum Streptophyta; class Magnoliopsida; order Lamiales; family Oleaceae; genus Fraxinus; species Fraxinus xanthoxyloides. The sequence goes on from CAIGRL010241398.1 coordinate 4,164, forward strand.
ATCCAATTGAGCAAGAACCGTTTGCATCTTGATTTGCTATAATGAAAATCTACTGTTGCGTTCCAAAAGTGAAATTTCAAATTTCAAAGTTGCCATCCTTGAACAATCGACATTGTTCTAACCTCGTTTTAATAATCAATTTGGACCTCCCAAGAAACTGGCAAAAAACCATTGGCTTTAATACCACTTGTTATGAATCAATCCCGATATCAAGAATGTTTTGATATCAATTGTTGAGAAACTAGCCAAATAATTAAAGAAGAAAAATCTGAACAATATGAAATTTAATGGATCACACAACAATCAAGAAAATTATGGAAGAGGAGAATTCATTATATCAAGAAACAAACAATTGTATTACAAGATTTGATCCTCACAATCTAGTCTAAACAATTCTCTCTTATTTCTAATGTATACACAAAGATCTAATTGTTATAATCTCTTTTGAATCTTTTCTTTTTCTCAATGTTTGTGTCTATACCTTGTGAAGTACTTATAAAGTTGTGGAGTTAAAGTTGAAGTAGAAGTCCAAAAGTCCGAACAAAATCAGGAAATCGCGTAGAAATACACTACCAGGGCGCCGCGATGCCCACCCGGGAGCCTCGGCGTCGGATCGGCACCGCAGCGCCTGAGCTCAGCACTGTAAATTTTGCCCAAAGGTGTTGGCACCCCTAGCCCAGCGCTACGACGTCAGGCTAGCTGAGATTTTTTTTTCTTTCACTGAATAGTGATGATTCATCGCTATATATAGATGATTTATGATCATTAAAATGATTTGAAAAAACATACAAAAACTATAGCCTAACTCATGAACAAAAATTATCATTCAGTGGGTTACCTTTTGAATGTCAATAATGCTGAAACTATCTCCTATTAAATGATTTGTTGATACCTTTTGAACCCGTGGATTACCTTTTGAGTAATGATAGGTAGGGTTGCCATCATTGGTAGATCTTCTAATTCAAGAGTTTCAACCTTATCCTGCTCGAAGTAGATTTTACAAATCTCTATTTAAAGGTTTAGTTAGAGGATCCTCTAAATTTTCAATTGACTTTACATAATTTAAGGAAATTATTTCACTCTTGATTAATTTCTTTATGTAGTCGTGTCTTTGACTCACGTGTCTAGACTTTCCATTGTATGATTTCGCTAACGTGGCTTGACTATCACATATGATAGGTATCGAAGATGTATTCTTTGGTCCCAATGGTATCTCATATAGGAAAATCTTTAAGCCACTCAACCTCCTTCCCAATCTCTGATAATGCAACAAATTTGGATTCCATAGTTGAGTGTGTTATACATGTCTGTTTCTTTGATTTCTAAGAAACAGCCCATCCTCCAAGTGTAAACACTCAACCCGAAGTAGATTTACTTTTACCCGTGCTAGATATCCAACTAGCATTAGTAAATCCTTCCAACACAGCAGAGAATTTTGTATATGGAAGACTCAAGTTTTCGGTTTTCTTTAAGTACCCAATAACTCTTCCAATGGCTTTCTAATGATCATTGCTCGGATTGCTAGTAAACCTACTAAATTTACTAATTGCATAGTCTATGTCCGGTCTTATGCATTAAACTGTATAATAAGACTACCAACAGCACTTGCATACTCCAGTTGAGCAATAGCCCTTTCATCATTCTTTATTAGCTTTGAATTTGGATCAATCGGGGTATTATATTCTTTCATGTTCAAATTGTTGAACTTGTTATTCACATTCTCAATGTAATGTGATTGACTAAGATGATGACCCCCACTAGTCTTAGAGACTTTGATACCCAAAATGGTACATGTCCAAGATTTTTCATCTTGAATGTCGAAGATAGAAACATCCTTGTTTCTTTTATCCCATCCACGTAATTACTCATAATCAACATGTCGTCAACATATAAGCAGATAAAAATCACATAATTATCACTTAATTTAGAATCCAAACATTTATCTATGGTATTATGTTTAAAACCAAAAGATATTATAACTAAATCAAACTTTTCATGTCATTTCTTAGGTGTTTGCTTTAAACTATATAATGATTTCGTTAACTTGCACATCTTGTGTTCATTTCTGGGTAGAACAAACCCGTCGGATTGTTCCATATAGGCCTCCTTATCGAGATCCCCATTCAAGAATACTGCCTTGACATCCATTTGATGAACATACAAGTCATGTATAGAAGCTAGAGCAAATAAAATCCTAATAGATGTTATTCTAGCTATTGATGCATAAGTATCAAAGTAGTCAATTCTTTCATTTTGTCAATAGCATTTGGCTACTAATCTAGCCTTAAAAATATTAAGAGAACCATCAGCGTTATACTTTCTCCTAAACACCCATTTACATCCAATAGATTTGGACCTGTATGGCAAATCGACAAGCTCCCAAGTATTATTTGACATTATAGAATTATTTCATCCTTAATGGCATCTTTCCAAAAGATGCTATCACATGAAGCCATAGCTTCTTTATAAGTTTTAGGGTTGATTTCCACTGGTAGAACAAAGCGAAATGTTCTTACAACATTATTCGAGTTATTTTGCTTCTTCATGGTTCACTACACTCATCAACATCTTTAAAAGATGTTTCGTTTCATGTTCTACTTGAGTTAGGGATATCTTTATGAATTTCCCTCAATTCATTATCCGAACATAGCGCATCCTCAAAGAACTCCACATCACTTGATCCAATAATTACATTGGTCTCTAAGTTCAATAATCTGTAAGATTTGCTATTGTTAGCATATCCTATAAAGGCACATTTAATGCCTCTTGAACCCAACTTGGTCTTGTTAGGGATCGTCAAAACACCCCAAACCTTTGAAATATCCAATGTTTGGTTTTCTTCCTTTCCACAATTCATAAGGATAGACCTTAGTTTGTTTTGATAAAATCCTATTTAATATTCTATATGTACTTAATAAAGCTCCACCCCATAAGTTAAATGACAACTTAGCATCGATAAGCATATGATTAATCATTTCAACTAAGGTTCTATTTCAAACCGTTTTGTTCAGGTGTCCTAGGTGCGGAACTTTGGTGAATAATGTCATATTGTTCACAAAATTTATTAAAATCCCTAGAGAAGTATTCTCCACCTCTATCAATTCTTAAGTTTTTAATTTTCTTTCCTAAGTGATTTTCAACTTCATTTTTATAAATCTTAAACATATCAAAAGCCTCATATTTAAGCTTTATAAGATAGACATACGTGTATCTAATGCAATCATCAATGAAGGTAATAAAATACCTATTTCCACCTCTAGTTAGCATACCATTTAATAAAATACCTATTTCCAAATGAAGGTAATAAAATATTTATGCTTTATAAGATAGACATACGTGTATCTAGTGCAATCATCAATGAAGGTAATAAAATACCTATTTCCACCTCTAGTTAGCATACCATTTAATTCACATAGATCCAAATGAATAAACTCTAAGATACTAAAGGTCCACTTTACACTTTGATATAGTCTTTTAGTCATTTTAGCTTGTACCATGTTTTGCATTTATATGCATTATTTCATCATATGAAATTAAATCACATTTCGTCATTCTTTGCATCGTACTTTTACCTATGTAACCTAATCTAGCATGTCATAATGAAAATGAATCCACAATATAAGCAAAATCAATTTTATTGTTAAAAAATTTGTCAACAGTACAAAGTTTGACCATTCCTTTACTAGAATAGCATTTACCAACAAATTTTCCATTTAGAGATAGTACAGGTTTACCGGATTCAAATATACTTTTTATGCCCGAATTTCCCAAGATATTTCCACTATCTAAATTCCTATTCATGTCGGGAACATGAATTACATTCGTTAAAGTAACGATATTCCCGAAAGTGAAGATGATATCGACATTTCCCTTGCCAATTACTTTTGATCTGACCTCATTTCCCATTTGAATCTCTTGGTTTCTGTCAATTTCATAATAATTCTTGAATAATGACTTATCATATGATACATGTATAGTTGCACACGTATCATACCACCAATCGAGAACATTTCCCTTGGTAGCATTGATATCGCTTACGGTGGCCACAATGTTGTCTTCTTTGATGGAATTCACTTTCCATTCGAAGTTGTTTTGTTTCCGGTGTCTACAATCATTTGCATAGTGCCCAGGTTTTCCACACACAAAACACCATTCTTCGGTCTTCTTCTTGGACTTGTTGAAGTTCCTAGAAGGCTTCTTTTTGTTGGATTTCACAGGCGGTTCAGTTTTCTCCACTGCATTAACCTTAGAAGCGCCTTCATAAGAATTTTCATTCTTATCTATCATTCGTCACTCTTCCTTAATGCGCAAATGTTTCGACAATTGTTTCAAAAAATAATCTTCAGAACTATGCATTATTTTCTTCCGGTATCCTTTCTAAGTTCGAGGAAGTTTAGCAATTATTGCCCCCACTTGAAAGGTCTTCGGGATTTCAATGTAAACTGCCTTCAATTTGTTGACTAAAACTTGTAATTCATGAATTTGAGGAAGCAAAGGAAAATTTTCTAGAAATTTAAAATCAAAGTACCTCGATATTAGAAATTTCTTATTGTCTTCTTCCTCGGATTTGTACTTACTCTCCAAAGCATTCAATATCTCTTTCACTGATAAAGTATTTGTGTACAAATCATATAAACGATATGACAATGCATTGAGCATGTGACCACAACAAACCAATTCATCTTCTTGACGNATTATTTTCTTCCGGTATCCTTTCTAAGTTCGAGGAAGTTTAGCAATTATTGCCCCCACTTGAAAGGTCTTCGGGATTTCAATGTAAACTGCCTTCAATTTGTTGACTAAAACTTGTAATTCATGAATTTGAGGAAGCAAAGGAAAATTTTCTAGAAATTTAAAATCAAAGTACCTCGATATTAGAAATTTCTTATTGTCTTCTTCCTCGGATTTGTACTTACTCTCCAAAGCATTCAATATCTCTTTCACTGATAAAGTATTTGTGTACAAATCATATAAACGATATGACAATGCATTGAGCATGTGACCACAACAAACCAATTCATCTTCTTGACGCTTTTGTCGTTCCGCCTTGATTGCTTCAGTTTCTTCACTTGATGATTTCGGCAATGGCGTCAAATTCGGCTCAAGAATAAAAAAAAAAATCTTCGGTGCCATTAGTAGGAACTTTAATCTGTCTTGCTACCGCCTGAAGTTTGTCTCATCAAAACAATCCAAGTGAACCAAATCCCAGTTCATCAATTTAATTATTTCCATTGTTGTTTCACTCTCCAATGCACAAGTATAGTTTGAGAATGTTGTTAAATAGACAGAAGTTGGAGAAGAAATACAACAAAATGAGCAACAATCTGCAACAAACCGAGAACAAAACACCGCAACAAAATGGAAGGCTCGAACGAGTGATCGCTGTCCTCAAACTATATTTGCCTTCTTATGGATCGAAAAGGATGCTTGGAGGTATTTCAACAAATGGTTTGAAGGATTAATCAAGCGTAATAATTAATTAACAATTAAGCACTAAGTGTAATTGACCAAAACTTGAAGAACACAAAACTAATTTGAATATGGTGAATACTTGTTGAATTTGGAATGATAATTTTTGTTCATGAATTAGGCTATAGTTTTTGCATGTTTTTTCAAATCATTTTAATGATCATAAATCACCTATATATAGCGATGAGTCATCACTATTCAAAGTGGTACCAAAAACCCTCCAAAAATCACCAAAATTCAAAGTTAAACGGTAAAAAAGGGCCTCAAACGGTTCAAAAAATTGGTCCATGCGGTCATATAGGCCAAACCATGCGACTGCATGGTAGAAACCATACCAAGGCATCAAGTCATGGTATGTGGCCATGGGACCGCATGGTTCGCACTTTGCCGCCATTGATCCATTTTCCATTCCATATCCGATTTCCTAATTTAGAACAACAATACAACAGATGATAAGCACTACAAAAGTTCAGCTGAGTGCAGACCAAGTTTCTAAGGATGTGCCAATAATGGCTAATAAAACGAGGGTCATGGTCCGACACAATAGAGAAAGGCAAGTCGTGCAGCCGATAAATTTTACGAAAAAAATAAGGTAACATGAAAGGTATTAGCCATACGTTTATATGCAATTAAGCGCACCATCTTAAAGAAACAACCGACAAATAACGGAGATGGAATGGTGAACATGTGTTCAAAAAATCCATGATAAGATCAGTCCATAGCTGAGAAGGAACAGGAAACGTCATCTATATACCTGCAATTGATGCTTTACTTTTGGCTAGTTGACAAACGTAGCAGCAGGAAACAAATCTAGCCACACCATGGCACATCGAAGGCCAAAAATATCGAGCAGAAAGGAGTCCAAGAGTACGGTTTCAACTAACATGTCCTTCATTATGCAAATCAGACAAAAGTTTGAGCCGAAGACTACAGTCGGGAACATATAATTGTGCATCATGAAACAGAAATCTATTATCTATAATAAACCCTCCAGCACGGCCAACTGAAATGGAATCCAGAACCTTGGAAAAATATAGATTAGATGTATATAAATCATCAAAGTATCAAAATCAGGTACTTGAACACACATTTCATTAACAAGGAGCATGCGCCAACTAAGGGCATCTCCTACGAGGTTTTGGGCACTTGAAGTGTATTTCAATACAGAGGAAAATTGATGTGAATCCATGTAGAAATAGTAGCTACAGAAACCACGACAAATTAGAACAAACTCAAGAAAGCCAATAATCAACGTTTGATAAGCTTGACCCAATAAATTATTGAACTAAAGAACCCAGACAATTGCTAACAATATCTTGACCTCGTGATCACAAAATTTATGAACCTTACTTATATTGTAGAACGCCCCAAGAATTTAATTCTTGATAAATTTAAAATTAATTCAATAAAGAACGAGAAGACAACAATATGCCTCGCAATATTATCTTTCAAATTGTGTGTATTTTTTAAAAATGAATGGAATAGTCTTATTTATAATGAACCCATAAAACTTACTTAAAAATGGAATTAATATTCAAAATATCAAGAATTACCCTAAAGCTAGAGTTTTAAATAAAATAAGATTCTTTTCAAAAATTGAAAAAATTGATGCCGAACTTATACTATGCGGCCATATAGTATGTGGGGATGCGGTCGCATAGTTCACCAAAAACGACCACTTTAATTCTTGGTATAGAGGCACGCGGTCACATAATTACTTTTTTCTAGATTTCTAATCCACTATTTGAACCAAGTTGATCCATGTTGTTTTTTCTTCCAAACTCAACATGAAACTTTTTTTTTGCTTGTTGTGATCAATGTTTCGTCCATCGTAACTTGAACAAATAATCCATAGCCTCCTTGACCTTATTTGCTGCGACCTCATTATTGGTCCTTCCTCAACGACCAATGGATCCATGCCCAGACTTGCCCTTGTATCCTAGATCACATCATTTCCTTCCTCTTCAAAAAGATTCGACCTCGAATATAGAAAGATCATAGGCACATTGATCTTTGCAAGGACTTAGAATTATCCATTGCCCCTTGATTGAAACTTTGACTTCTTGTGATTTGGAAAGTGGGTTTTCCTTAAATGTACCCAAACTCAATCTCTTGGTTTAAATGTAATATGCTATCGTCCCTTATTTGCTTGAGAAGCACAATGCTCATTTTTCTTCTCAATTTGTAACCTTACATTTTCATGGAGTGATTTCATCAAGTTGGCTTCTTCTTTCCATCGAAGCTACCTCTTTCACACATAGGTAAATGAATTAATTCCAAATGTGTTAGTGGATTGCACCTTATCGAAAGGTGTGAACCCATTCGAAAATAACATATCTCTTTGATATGCATCATTTGCAATTGGAGAGTCACGACTAGTCATCACACTAGTTGGAAAATGGGACGCTCGCCCAATACAATATTTTTGCGTCTGTTGAAAATTTTAAGGTTGGACAACCGCCCAACAATTATGCGGGCGACCTTGGTGGTTGCCCAGTTATAGATTTTTCACGAATTTTTTTTCAACCATTTTCTTCATTCTTTCTTCCATCTTGATCTTCCTCATCAAATTACTTCAATTTTAGTGCTCCAACTCTTACCCGAATGCTTGTTGGTCCCCCAAATTTAACCATAGGATGATTCAAGTTGATTAATACAAGTACTATTTGGTCCTTCTTCAAGATTCTAGTCTCTTATTTATTCTATTTTTTCAAAGGTTAAGATAAATACAAGGTCAAACTTCAATCTAGTCAAAGAAAATCTCTTGCAGTTGGCTATGCAATAACATAAGCAATTACGAGATTCAACAATGTTTGCTCGTTTGAAAAAAAATATACTTTTGTTATAATAAAGAAGAGTGACGAGTCTCACGAAATGTGTAGATAATAATTAATAAGTGGATATTAGTTGTGAGTGTGTAATTAAATTAATATTGACTTTTATTTTAAATTATATATAAGGAGATTATATTGAAATTCACACAAGTATGGAAAATATTACTCATCTCAAAATTAATATTAAATGCTTGGTCAAACTTCAGCCTGGTTGAAAAACTTAACAGTTGGCAATGCATTGATCCAAGCAATCTTTACTTGTTTGGGAAAAAACTAAAATTTGATTATAATAAAAGGGAAAAATTCGTATACACCCATAAAAAATAAAATATCCAAAAATACTACAACATGATATACATATATACCTAATACAATATAGTATATACAAATACTAGTTCCTAAAATTACTCTCAACCCTTTTGTAACTGAAATGTAAATAAGAACACGCATTACGCTTGTATTACAATAGGAAACTAGAAAAAAGTGCGTCGATTATGAATGTCATGGAGATTTCAATTCAGTTTCTAACGGTGAATCAACTGGTTAATACACATCTTATTTTTCGTTCGTTGAAAATCCATGGACCATCTAATGTTTGTTATAATCTCTTTCTCGTTACTTTCAACATTGTTTGAAAATAAAAAAATTAGTATCACACTCTTAACTAATGAATAAGACTGTTTCTGTTGATCATCTTTTCTCATTCTTTTGTTACTCTCTCATTAGAGATATAACTTGGGGATCAATGTTGCCGATTCAAAACTTTTCCTCCTGAATATTTATTCTTCCTTTCGATATCTGGCCTTATTTGTGGTCACATCAAGAACTCATATCTTACTGTCACTATTAAGAAGGATCATAAAAATTGTTCATTTAAAAATTTCTTGATAATGCTATTCAAAATATAATGTAGTACTTAGTAGCACCATAAGGCTTAAACAACTTTATAAGAAACATAATATTGAATTTGTACTTGTCTTTCATTGCACTATTTCCCTAATCTTCATATTGTATGAGATCATATAAATTTTCACAATTCACCAATTGATCTTCTATCAATCAATATAGTGAAATTTCTCAAACTCCTTGACATTTCATTTGCAATTGAAGAGTCACGACTAGTCATCACACTAGTTGGAGACTTTTTCAATTCACACCTATAAATAAAATCCCAACGGGAATAATATATATATCATCAAGAGGAAAAGTTTCGAATCGCCAACAATGATTCCCAAGTTGTACTCTCCAATGAGAGTAACAAAAGAATGAGAAAAGATGATCACTAGAAACAGTCTTGTGCATTAGTTAAGAAGAGTTTGAAAATACTAATATTCTATTTTCAAACAAAGTTGAAATAATGAAACTGAATGCAACTTTGCTCGAACTTTACATGGTAAATCCCAATTTTCAGTTTCAATCTGACTTAATATTTTAGTTTCTAGAAATGAAATCCCTATATTTATCTCCAAAGTTAATTGTTATTTCCCAGCATTTGAAAATATAAAACCGAAAAATCTATGAATAATTTGCTTTTATATAATTGGCTAGTGGCTAATCAATTCTTAATCACACCTCAATAACAGGTTTCTCTCGAGTTACTTTAGCTACCTAATTGATGTCTTTGCTAAATAACTGAATTTGGACTGCAATTTCTTGCGCCCATCTTTGAATTTGTAAGGATAAAGAAAGAAATTATATTTAAATTACTCTCAAAAACAAAAATCCATTATGCATAAAAGTTTTATGTTTACTTGTCTTAATTCTGTCGAGTGCCGAGAACTTGATTCAACAGCTCAAATAATCTCATCCAAGGACTGGAGGATTTTATTTGATTGGCACAATTACAAAGAAATACGAATCAGAGTAGCTAATCCAACTCATATATACATGCAGTAGTTGTTAATTCGAAAGTCCAATCACTTTCTATTGCTAAAACTAGAACTTTCAATAAAAATAACTAAATGGATAGGTTAATTATTATTGAATCATAAACACAGGGCGCAAAATAAATGATACATTAACAATTCTTATTCCCAGTCAAATTTTTTGTACTTACTTCCTTCCAAATCATGAAACCAGATGCCATCACTCAATGCTACCCAAAAGCAATCACCACTAATACAATTTTTAATTCCCCAATATGTAGTAAAAACATCGAAAGACTTCTTCTTTGAACCCCATCGAAGAGTGCAGAAAAACAATGTACGCCCTAAGGCATCATCACAAAACGACCAATGGAAATCTTGTCTATAAGTAAGAGTATGATATCCAAGATCATCGTCTCCAGATGCACAATGCAACTTTAGTACAGATCCCGATGGAAGTTCATTGATGACATGTATCGCAATTTTACGAGACCAAAAACAAGAAGATGTAACTAAGTGAGGAACGCTGCTCGCAAATAGAATAAAAAATAAAAAGAGACTTTTCATAATTGTAAAATATTTTAGGTTGCTCTACAATGATTTGTGTTGAACCATGATTTTTGAAGGTTTTTTATAGTGGCAATTCTATAAGCACGAGTTTTGAGATCAATGAAAAATTGGAAAAATAATTATTGCAATTCGAAATGAATTCAGAAAATTATTAACTATGAGATACCCATCTTGGTACAAGAATTCTCCCAAACCCCATTAATTTTTCAATAATGGTATTCAACATCTTAGCACAAATCTAGCTAGCACTGGGGTGAATATCACATTGTTCAATGCATAAATATATATAACTTTATTGAATAATGTGGCAGGAACCCATACATAAGTAATTTTAAATAGCATTATTCTTAATTCTTCATTTAGTGAGCTGTGATCTTATATTTGTGAGCAATCTTTGAATAGTATTATTTTCCATCCCAATTGTACCATGGCATAAAATACGTACGTGAAATATTTAATTGCTTTCCCCTTTGAAAAATAGAATTCGAGGCACTTAATTAAGGATTTCTATAAGTTGCATAATAGAAATACTTTGGTTGCAATTTCTCATAGGGGAAAGCAATTAGATACTTCACGTGACGTGAGGCCATTATTGTAGAAAATTATCACAATGATGAATATTTTTTACTTATTTCTAACTACGACTTCAAAACTTGACTATGATTGAATTCTTGATACAACTTGCACTTTTCATATATGTCACAATTGGAATTTGTTTTCAATATATGGAATAGGTTCGAAAGGTGTTGTGGTAATGAAAAATAATGCACCTTGTACGATAACTGGTATTGGCCGAGTTAGAATAAAGATGTTGATAGGATAGTTAGAACATTTAATATAGTGAGGCACGTTCCAGATTCGAAGAAATTTTTTAATTCTTTGGATTCTCTTCATTTAAAAGGGTACAAATACATTGGTGAATGTGGAGTCCCGAAGGTTTGCAAAAGAACATATGTTTTAATATATGTCTTGCATTATTATATGGAATCTTTGAACAATCACCATATTTAGAGTTGGATTATGTACCATTGGAGTCTAATTTGGGGTCTTCTTTGAGTATTACATCTCATTCGAGTTTAGAAATTATGTGTAATGTTGCTTTGCCACCATTATAAACGGTGTCATTGTATCCGGTAGCTAGTAATGGACCTTTTTTATCATAAGCCTCCAAATAGGTACAATGTTGAGCTTTAGTTGATGGTTTGAATGGGGTTAGTAAGATCCTTCTTTGGATGCATTTAGTTGTGGTGATTTTGTTACAAGGATTGTTTCAACCTTGTTTGGTGATTATTAATCATGTTTGATTTTGATGTTTGTGGTTCAAGCAACTATGGCGTCCAAGGTATTTCTTGAAATTTTGTTAATACCTAGTTATTGAGTTTTGCTCTAGTTGGGTAGCAGAGTTTTGGAGAATATTTACATGATGGAAATTTTGATGGAGAAGTTCGTTTGTGTTTTTTTTGTTGAAATGTTAAAGTTTAGTGTTCGTTTGACTTCATTTTATATGAAAATTGTCCATTAAAGTGAAATTTTTTTACAGTTGGTTATGAAATTTATTTTCATT
>CAIGRL010241414.1:0-19304 GCA_903798325.1 Fraxinus xanthoxyloides
GTTTCCCAACCATTTCCAACAAGATTTTGTAGATATAATGAATTAAGGATGAATAACGAGAGCATGTATGAAAGCTGTGCCTGGAACCTTTGTGATTACATTTTTAAAACGCTTGTCATTAACTTAACTGGCCCACTATTAGGATAACTACCCACTAAAAGCCTATCAACTCCTTTTTATGCATCACACTTTAAATCAAATACAAAGACAAAAGAGGGTTTCTAGTTTGTAAGGTGTTTTTTCCACCAATGTTTAGATAGTAAGCCACTGTTTGGACTCCACTAAAATGAGATTTTAGGGGAAATGTATTTTGGAATAGCGTGTTTTTGAAAAATGTATGGTTAAAAAGTAAGGAAAAATTTTGAATTTATGTGCAATAGTATTTTATGGGACAATAAATGGTTAAAAATGAGTTTTGAAAAACGCATTTTTGAAAAAATGGAGTACAAACAGGTGCTAAGTCTTGAATATACTAGCCAAATTATCGTAATTTCATATTTTGATTATGTAGAGGGCTATCGAATTTGATTGCTACGGCTGGAGGTGCAATTTGTGGCTTCCGTTTTGTTGTTCATATTTATGAACTTTGCTAATATCTCATTAAACGGATTTTGTCAACAGCTTTTATATTCAATATTAGTACCTTTTTTCTGAAAGAACTACTTTTCAGTACATTTTAGACAAGGGATTTTGTAAAGTACTCTACACGTACGAGTACATTTGTCCATGTAGGTTTAAAATTCATTACATTTGTTCATTACTTAGCCCTTGTTTGTCATCCATTTTTTCAAAACTCTTTTTTTCTTAAGCTCATTTTCAACCACACATTTACCCAGCAAAATTTTTTGCACGTTTATTCAAATTTTTTTCCTACTTTTTAACAACACATTTCCCAAAGAATAATTACTATTTCAAAACTCGTTTACCCCAAAAACCTCTTTTTAATGACTAACAGAGGCTTAATAAAAGCATGTTTATCTATACTTCAGTCCCACAAACTATCATCTTTCTTTAAGTCCTAAACACTACCTGCTGCATAAGTCTTTTCACCCTCCTTTTGCTTCCTCTTCTAAAAGAAAATGCTTTCTGTTCTTTCTATAAGCTCTCTCGCCCGGTTCCTTGTAAATATAGTCGTAGTTTCTTTCACCCAAGCAAAAGTTTGGATACTTTGTGACTTTGAAGATGGGATTAATGTAATGATCAATTATATAGAGCTCTTAATCCTCCTTTTATTTACAAGCTACTTCCATGGGTTGATAAAATATGCAAGTAAGAATTTGGGAAGATTTTAGAAAACCAAAAGGGTTCAGATCAACTTTTGTCTTAGAGGATAATGTATCTGTATTATGAAGATATTGCTTATAAAATGCTTTTCATCGATAGGTACTTAATCTTTAAAATAATGTTAAAGTTAGCTGATGATGGTTACCTATCTACTAAGGTTATACCCCAAAAAATTATTGGTAGCAGCAAAGTTAGTACCGTGTTAGTCTGGTAGAGGAAGATATCTGGAAATTTACTTTTTGTTTTTGGTGAATTTGAAGGAAACTTAAGGTAGAAATAAGCTCAAGAGGCGTAAGCTTTACTTGTTCAAGTTTCTTTAAGTTTTAGGTTACATTTTTTAAGTGTATATTTTGAAGAGAAAATAGATGTCCTATCAAATGCCTAGTTTTTTTTCCTTCTTTGAACTACAAGTATGTTTTATGTTTATGACTTAAATTATAGGTTAATTGACTGTAAATATCAATATGTACCGTATATAGATATCCTTCTGTTTAATTAAGTATTACACAGTTTTATAATCGGTATATCAAATAATTAATAACATTTTCATGTCCCAAACCTATTGATTACAAGAGGGACAAATTTATTATCTACAAAAGTTGTGCATTTCACAAAAGCCTTTGTAGATGCGTGTTGTTACTTTCATTGATTATATACATTGATCTTCCTGCTAATATGATGAATTTTTGCATTGTAGTTTTTTGATGGATATGGATATCATGGCACATCATTTGAGCAAACATACAGATGTTACCCAGCATCTTTTATAGACAAGGTTGGAAGGCTTTCTGCAACTTTTATTCATTTAAGTACTTCTAATTTGTGGTAGTAATTTCCTGCATTTTGTTCTATTCAAATTCACTAGTGCACCTCATTATATTACTACCTTTTCATAAATATAATTAATTTTTAAACTTCAAATTTCTTGCCAAACTTAGCCCCTGTTTGAGACCCATTTTTATCAAAATTTATTTTTCTCAAAACTCATTTTCAACCATACATTCTCCCATAAAATAATTTTACATGTAAACCCAAAACTTTTCTTTACTTTTTTACCACATATTGTCCAAAAATGACTATTACCAAACCCATTTTTCTCAAAAAATGAGGCTCAAACAAGGGCTTAATGATTTTTTTTAATTTTCCTTCACTTTTCGTGGGCTGCTAGCATTGAAGTTTGTCTTTTAGGTCAATTTCCATACACGAGATGGAAACTAAAGCTCATAGATTTTTGGTTATTTTTTATGACCGTGCTTTTTGTGAAACTTACAGCTTGAGATATTCGGTTTTATAAATTTTGGTGTAATTCTGATTTCTTCTGTCTCTTGCTTCTTCAGGCACAGATAGAAAATGGTGACAAATGTAAGAATTCTATATCCTTCAAATTTAGGCAGTCTATGTGGATATTTCATCGACTATATATAATCTTATTTTTCCCTTGCTTATGTTGTTTCAGTAATAATGCCACCATCAGCTCTTGACCGACTTGGTTAGTTTCTCCGGCTTTATGCTATTTTATATAATCTGTTCGTTATGTATTTATTGTTCTCTCCATCCCCAATCCTTGTGCTTAGCTGACGATTTTTCCTTTACTTTGATCATAATTAACCTCAATTATGCAGCATCTCTTCATATTGATTACCCTATGTTGTTTGAGCTTCAAAATGCTGCTGCAGAGCGGGTTTCCCATTGTGGGGTTCTGGAGTTCATTGCAGAAGAAGGCATGATATATATGCCTTACTGGGTAAGTGATTGTATTGTTTTATGGTTTTGGTCAATTCAGCTAATGTACTTTTTACCTACTCTCGTAGATGATGGAGAATTTGTTGTTACAAGAAGGAGATTTTGTGCGGGTGAAAAATGTGACACTTCCTAAGGGTACATATGTTAAGTTGCAACCACACACTAAGGACTTTTTGGATATTTCAAACCCAAAAGCTATGTGAGTGTGTTAAATTATTTGTAGTATTAATTTCCTTCAATCATAACTCTGCTATTACATTTGCTTTGGTTATTTTCTATTATATTTCAGCACATTCACTTACAACAGACTAAAAACTGGCAGCCGTGTAGATTTTTCCCATGTTCGAGTCAAACTCTATAAAAACTTTTTTTCTTTTTTTTTTCCCAAATTCATTTTCATCCACATGTACTCCCAGTAAAATAATTTTACACAAACCCAAAATCTTTCACTACTTTTTAACACACACATTCTCCAAAAAATCACTATTACAAACTCATTTCTCCCAAAAAAGGAACAAACCCTTTGTTAATTTGAAATATAATTTTTATTTTCCCATCAACTTGCATTTCACTCTAAACCCTGAGTAAATTACTCAGAAGTTACCGTGCTGTATTATGAATGAATATTTTATTTTGCTTTTCTTAAGTCTAGGTTTTTGCTTATAAGATGGAAGGTCCTACAGAAACTAATTAGGACAGTGGATGCAAACATACCTACCTTATTATTTTTTGTATGAAGAAGTGAATCAT
Source organism: Fraxinus xanthoxyloides (assembly GCA_903798325.1). Classification (NCBI taxonomy): domain Eukaryota; kingdom Viridiplantae; phylum Streptophyta; class Magnoliopsida; order Lamiales; family Oleaceae; genus Fraxinus; species Fraxinus xanthoxyloides. The sequence continues at coordinate 3,778 of CAIGRL010241414.1, forward strand.
GTTGATTTAACTCTCTATGGAGCCTCCTACCATTCCGTTTCATCAAATTTCCTGTCTTAACAGATATATGCAAAAGTATTATAGATGAATTAAGAATTGAATGAGCGCTTTCTTTATCATTCTGGGCAAAATACATATCCGAGCTCGATCTTTTAATATTTTGAATTTCTAATGCAGCTTGGAGACTACATTGAGGAACTTTTCTTGCTTGACCACAGGGGATAGTATTATGGTGGCTTACAATAATAAAAAGTTCTACATAGACATCATAGAGTCGAAGCCTTCAAATGCAATAAGTATTATAGAAACTGATTGTGAAGTGGACTTTGCTCCTCCTCTTGATTACAAGGAACCTGAAAAACCTGTCGCACCTATTCCAACAGGCAAAGCACCGCCAGAAGGTGCTGCGTTTCTTATTTATCACTTTGCATTTTATTTCTAATACCTTTTTCTTTATTATATCATTGTCAATTTCAATGTTACCATAGATTGTTTCCTATGCACCATAGATTTTCTCATTCCATAAATCCGGGGTCATGGATTAAGCTGTTGCTGGGTGCAATTTTAATTTGGAGTTAAAGCATGTAAAGGCCACTTGCTGACTATCAAACTTAAATTTATTTCCCGCTTTTGGGTGTTTGTGCAGGTCAGGAGCCTCCTGCCGAAGAACCAAAATTCAATGCCTTTACTGGTGTTGCCAGACGCCTGGATGGAAAACCTCTGAAGAACTCGCCCCCTCCAATTTCATCATCAGGGTCGAAAGACAGGACATCTGGTACTTCCAATGGAGTTGGGCAATCTTCCGCTTCCAGTTCCAGTTCGCAAAGCATTAACCGCCAATCTCAGGGAAAGCTTGTATTTGGCTCAAATACAAATCGGACTCAAGAAGCTCAGAAGGTCCCCCCCCTCGCACCCCTCCCTCCCTCTCAAGTCGTACTTTCCAATATCAATATAGTGGTGTAAACTGGCTATCGGGGCTGGGCCGTGCCTGTAACAGCCGTTTGTTACATCTTTATCTTAAACCTATTCTTTATCTGTTGTAGGACACTCCAAAAGAGACAAAGCCGGAGCCTTTGAAGAAAGAAGAGCCGAAGTTTCAGCCATTCTCCGGAAAGAAGTACTCATTGAAGGGATGATGGTGTATTAATGGAAGCTTTTTATATTATGCATATATTTATCTATGGGTCAGAACTACAGGAATTGCATTTAAGTGGGACATTTTGTGATTAAAAGGTGTCAACAGTTGGTTCTTGTTCCAAATATGAAGAAATTATATGCTTTTAACTCTTTTAAGTGCCCAGTCTTCTCCTCGTATGCTTGCAGGAATGGATGGTGTTGCATCTTTGCTTGTGTATCCTTTTGACCAAAGTAAGCATTTTTATTGGTCGGTGCAGATTAATTTCTCCACTTCTCGCTAGCAGTGTTGTAAAAGACTGGGAATATGTAATGTTTGTTGTACATAACTATTTACATAATATTTTACTTATTGATGGAGTGTTAAAATGTAAGTGTGAAAATTATTTGATTGATGAAATTTTGGTCCAATTAAGTCATTGTTTGGCCCCATTAAATTAAAGTTCATTTTTCTATCCCTTTTTATCAATTACATTTTTCAATAAAATATTATTACATGTAAATCTTAAAAAAAGAGTCTTATTTTTTAATCATTCACTTAAAAAAATTATTATTCTTATCATTATAACGTTGATTAATGGAGTCCAACATATCATTTGTAGATAAATCATTATATAAATTGTTATTTACATGCAATACAATCATTTATAAAAAAGACGATCAATCTTATTTTGATATTCTCGTAATGTGAGCTTAAGCATCAAGAGGCTTTACTAATGCGAGCCTAAGCACGAAAAGACGCAATTAATTTGGGGCTAGGCATGAGAATACGTTTGTGTGAGCTTAGCTTCAAAGGGTACTTTTTGTTTTCTTTCATTTTCTCAACTTAAATTAAATAAATTGAATCATTATTAAAATTTTAGGAAAATTAAAAGAATATTAGAAATAAGAAAAATGTCTTATTAAACTTAAATTTTGTTTCGACGGTAAGGCTTGAGGCTATTGTGATGTCTATTGCAGGTCTCTACTTTTTGGGTTTAAATATGTTGAAAATACAAAATATTACTTTTATAGATTGGAGACTCGTAATCATACTAAAAATGGCAATTTGAACCAAAAATTGAAGTCCCATGGTGTTCCACCTTCACGGGAGCGAGGTAGGCTCGTCCATCCGCCCCGATTGTATAGTTATTTAGAAAATCAGAGTTTGTTTTTTGACTTAATTTTCATTGATTTAAGGGGTACAAAGTAATAAAGCCCAACTTTAAGGGTAGAAAAAGTAATAGCATTAAAATAGAGGCCCTCCCCTCCTGAAAGCCCTTACTAGCAAATAACGCTCTATCCGAGCACGCCTTAATTTTATTCTGGATTCTAGGGTTGAATTTTGTAGGAGTAATCAATTCATCCATAGCAGAAAATGGCAACGATGAAGTGGTGCGGTGTGGCAGCCCGGCGGTTAATGGCGGCCACCGAGCAGAGGTTGGCATTTTCCTCCCTCTCCTCATCCACATCTCCGGGTGCTCCGATCCTGTGCGGGCGAGGCGATAAGAAGACCAGAAGGGGGAAGATATTCAAGGGGTCGTACGGAAATGCAAGGCCTAAGAAGGAGAAGAAAATCGAACGCATCAAGGATAAAATTGAGGTCCCCAGGTCCACCCCCTGGCCTCTCCCTTTTAAGCTCATTTGAAATTCTATAAAACCATCAGTTACTCTGTTAGATTTTTGCTTAAGTTTGTAGTTTTCAGATAAAAGCCCTCTGGTTCCGCGTCGTATTTTGTGATGATATGAGAATTGTATGTACATTTTATGAATTTAAGAACCATCATACCCCTCCCCCTCCTTTTTACTACTTTCTAGTGAACTTTTATCTTTTGCAAGATCAGAATAATTGCTAGTATTCAGTGGCTCCTACATTCCTGAGGTTTAGCAAGACAAATCGTCAGCAATAGTTTGCAAGAAAAAGTTTCAGTTCTCATAAGATACTATTGATTTTAGGATAATTTTGTTTTGTGTAGTGTATCCTTTTGAGGAATGCTTAACTTTCATAATTTCAATGTGTGTTTTTGATCTTACGTAATCAAAAACAAAAATTTGGTTCCTTTTAAAGAACTTGATGAATTGCTGAAACCATTTACTTGTAGTTATAACGATTCTTTATTGTTCCTCTTGATGTCTGCTTATACCGAGCCAGTACGAAGAAGATCGAAGTAGTATTTGATATGGATATTTCAACCATCCTGGTGTACATAGGTAATTATAATGTATTTGTACATTTTTAGAATTCACATGGTTAAATTTTTGATGACTGCATGCTTGTTTAGTGAGAGAGTTCCTATTTGGCAGAATATCCATCTGTTGTGAGCATCAAATCGAACCTACACCCCCTACCCTCTTTGTTCTCCTTGATGGGGATGTGTTTTCCGCTCAAAAGCTCATTATTGGAGCGTTTCCTCGTAACCCCCCTAGGAGGTGGGCTAGAGTAGATATTGGTACGCCCCTTTATTTCCTTGGGGATATAGCAGGTAGACTGCTGAATTCATAAGTGGAAGATCTGTCGTTGATCATATTGGTGGTGATGCCTAGGAATTAATCTCAGTATTTTGGAGTCGGAGAAGTTTTAGCAATCAAAATTTCAAGGCAGGAAATGCAGAAATTTTGAAACCTTTATGTATCTGCTTATTATTATTTTTATGTTCATGTTTGCAAGATAAGCACAATCTTGGTAGAACATGTTAGAAGAGGGAGAGAGGCACCAAAATTAACATGGCCACTTGTGGTTGCTAAGCATTTAGGTTCTTTGGATCTTCAAGTAGATCCGAGCAATGAATAGAATAGAATGGCAAAAGAATTCACAGCGCCAACCTCGAATTTATGTGGAACAAGGATTAGTTTGTTGTTTACTACATTAGCACCTGGAATAGTTATGAATGCATTCGTTGTTGCATCGGTGTCTTTATGTTGGTTACCACAAAGACTGGCTGCTAAGTATGCGGCAGTCATATTTAGAACTACCTTTCTGAATAATGAGATGAGATTGAACATTTTATTATTACGATAGAGGAGAAGGACTCAACTGCGGAGGCATGACTAGTTTTTCATTTTGGTTTCCCACTGGCCAGCTGTTTGGAGGACCTTCATTTGTATTGAGTTGTTTTCACTCTGTTCACTGATCTGTATTAACCTCTCATCTCTATTTTACGTTTACCATATTTAAGACCTGTACTGATAATCAATTTATCCTTGGAAAGATATCATCTTGAATCCTTGGCAAATGAAACTTACTCCTTGATTATTATCCAAAAGAACCATGATTGAAAGAAAAATTGATTGTGCAGACATCCTTCTTTTAACAAGCTAACTGCAAGAAAAAATAAAAAAAAAGGTTCGTGCTGTGTCCTTTATACTGAACATACCCTAAAATTAGCAAGCTCACATAAGGGATGCCACACTATTCTTCCAGCTAAACAAACTTCGACTTGAGAGGGTAGGAGTGAAGCTAAGACCAAACATCTCCTTGAGGGCTTGCCCTTGTTCCGAGAACCCAATTAGCTTTGCCACAATGGCAGCGCTCTTTGTAATGTGATCCATATCTTTAATTTCACTCCACAATTGCTGGATGAGCTGCAACCTCCTTCGTTTTGAGTTCAAACTGATTCCCCATTCCTGGAAAATTCTGTTTCTTTCATTATCTGTGTACCTTTTATATACAAGCCTGCTCAGCATCTCCCTCTCCCGGGAAAGAGCTTTCTTGCTGTTATTCCAAGAGAAGGGGTGTTAATCATAAAAACTATGAGTAATGATACTTGTACATAATCATTTACAGGTTGATGTGTAGAGAAAGAAAAGAAACAGTTTGGAACAGCGAGGGGCGGCGGAGAACAAAATCAGTTCAATTTTAATTTAATGCCTTGTCATCAATATGTACACCAACTTGTAAATGATTATGTGGAAGCAGCCATTACTCAAAAACGATATATCTGTTCATTCCATCACTGAGTAAATTTCTCAAATTGCATGATGGGATGCCAAACTAGTTCCCCCATACCAAGTTGGTCTCTAAACTTTAAAATTAACAAGTTGGTCCCCATTATTCCATTATAGTCACATAACCAATCGTCAAGGACAGAAACTACCAGGCCTAAATAACAAAGTTGGAAACAAGGCCAAATTACAATTTAACACAAGGAAGTTTAATAGTCGGGGATTATTGTGTAACTGTAATGATGGATGACCAGCTGACATTTCCTCTAAATGTTACTGTGTACACAAACTCATATTAATGTATTCATTCATCAATTTTCGACCATGAAACAGTGGGAATGAAAGACGAAGCGTGGATACCTTGATGCCAATGACAGAGTACGGCCAATTTGGACTGATTGATTTTCATTTGAAAATGTCTCCTTCAGGAAGGATAGTCTCCTGTGCTCTACCTCCATGTAAATGGAATCTGTAAAGTCACCTTCAAAAAGGAGGAAGAAATATGTCCTATGGACAAATGGAACATTGCAAGCTTGCCATAATTCAATTATTGATCTTCGCAACTTCTCAAACTTCAGGGACCAATCTGAAGAAGTACCCAGAGAAACGTGCATTGTATCCAACCCTATGTTACAAGCATTCTTTTCACATCTCTGTTCTGTCTCTTGAACCTGGATGTAAGGACACGGTTGAACGTTGAGAATCACATCAAAGGATCCCTTTTAACATAATACTAGGATACAGCTTACATGCATCCATCTCTATAATTGCGAAGAAAAGAAAATACACGGAACTAAGTGCAAGACAGGAAACGGGAAAGAAGCCAGAAATTCATGCAGAACAAAAGGCTGGTTATTAAATTAGGAATCTCCTACCTGGTCACCAAGTTCTTCATACTGAAGCTTTGCCATCTCCTTGAGTCCCACAACAAAAGAACCAAGGGTAGGAATATATTCATCCCCTTGGATGCTATTCTGAGTTTTGATTTCGTCTGTAAAACCACTACACTCGGAGGATTGAGAATCGTTCCTAGAAAGTCTTGCAGCATTTGCCCCATATGTCGATGGTGGAAGTCTCCAGTGCTTTTTTTGGAAGCCTTCTGGTCTTCCTGGGAAGCTTTTCTCCAGCCCAGTAGTTGGGGTGGTTTCATTTTTGTCAGCCATCTCAAAGTCGGATGAGTTTGTAATTAGATTATCTCTACAACTCCAGCTTCTTGTCAATTTCAGGCTCCCTGGAGCAGTCAATCTGAATGATGAGGCGGCCCCTGGAGATAATTTATCTGGATAAGGTTTGACTAGTGAATCAATGGTCTTCTGCATATCTTGGATTTTCTGCTCCAACGTTCCATACGAGTGACCATTGAGAATGCCACTCGCTTGTCCAGGTAAGGCTGGCAATAGCTCCTCATCCACATCATGGCCATTGCCGGTATCAGACAAACTTGACATTCTTCGTCCATTTTGATTTGTCGACCGGCCAGGTGATTCAAATGTTACATCTTGCCCAGAGTCGGCCATCTCAATGCATCGAACTTCCTTACATATATCATCAGAATCTTCAACAGTTCTTACTGAAGGTTCTGTTCCTTGACTCATATCAGAGATACTATCAGATGAAGAACGGTCCACACTCTTTTCTGAAAGCTGTAGATCCGATAACCCATCACTCTTAATGTCTCCATTACGATGAATTCCATTAAGTTCCTTTGAAGATTTATCATTTCCAACAGTTCGTAGTAAATCTTCAATCCGACAATGTGCAAGATCTCGTTGCTTAGTTAGCTCCCTAACCTCTTTCTCCAACTGCAAATAATAGCCAGGCAAGCACGTCATAATGCTGCAATTTGTTGGAAGTGTTAGCATTATGACTAGTCCCTCTACGAGAGAGAGAGAGAGAGAGAGAGAGCATATCCAGATACAAGATTTTTAAAATTTGGTAATATATATTGATGAAATGCGTGCTTATTATCAATATAATCGTTCTACCTGAGAAGTGTGAGGAGACTCACTGTCCTCGATAAATTGAACAAATCTCAATTGATAAAACAAATATATATATATATAGCATCGATGCTTGATCGCTATTTAGGAGTGTTACTTGATCCCTATTTAGGAAGTAACACTCGATAATTTCATTTCTTAACAATAATTAATTATCATGCAAATACTGACATATCAAAGTCGACTGTACAAACAAAGAAAGCATAAAACTTATGTAATCCAGCCTGTCGTTTTCATTAAACATTCAACTTCATCTGTATACCTAGTAAAATTCATGTTATGTAAAATCCAGCTGAAGATGAAAATCATAATCGTGTTAAAAAAGCGAGTTAACTATCAAATTTTCTAGATAGGAATTCTAACCTTCTGAATTTGCATATCTTTCTTTTTTAGCAAGACTGCATGGTCACAAGTTGGTCCAGGAGCTCTTAACTCAGTCTCCAACCTAGCTACCTCTTTCTGCAGACATTTCACCAACGCCTTATCAGACATCACTACGTTGACCTGAGCATTTGTTGATACTTCCTTTGCACAGCTAGCAAACAAAAGGGTATTTCGTGATTGCTCAACATGGCTTCTAGCAGGGACCAAGGTACAAATGATGGCAGTTCTTGCATTTCCCCCCAAGGCAAGCTGCAATATGCGTGTTAGCTTAGAGTCTCTATAATTGACGTGTCCATGTCTTCCCTTGCTGCATTAAGCCATACAGATAATGTTGCATAAATTGCAGATCGCCTAGAGAAGCACAACTATTTATAAAGTTCTATGCCTATAAAATGCCCATCCTGTTCCCCTTATCCTACTGACTAAATCCCTTGTATATGAAATCTTAGAGAGAGAAGGTATACAAGCTGCACACACATGCATATACGTTCAACATTATCCTTCATGGCAAAAACAGAAAAGGACCTTTAAATAAACATAAAGAAGCTCAATGTCTAGAATCAACCCATACGATATATCTGTAGTTGGTTAGGTCCCCAAAGGAACATGGCAAAACCACTTTCTATTCTCCAGATCTCCAGATGGCACAGACTGCTATAAACATACAGCAATAACCAAGTAGCAAGGTAGAACACAAGAAAGGTTAAAATGGCAATATTAATCAACCTTAGCTTGCGAATGACAGTCCCTAGAGTCAGTAAACTACGATTTATATGGCAACCTTCCTTCAGTCTTTGCCCAACTGATAATGCCTGAGATGCACGCTCACTTCCTGCCAGATCAACAAAATTCTGCAGGCAAAAATCGAACATCTTATTATGCATCACTCCTATATTTATTCACAGCATCGAAAGAAGTTGCACAACACAACGTCGACCTAGTTAATCCACAATTTCAATTTCACAGTACCACACTAGCAGCCAGGGCAGTTGAGTTATCCTTTCCTATAAACTCGCGAGCAGAACTTTCAATAGTCTGAAGAAATCAAATAAGGAAAGAATAAAAGTGAGATTTTTAAAATTTTCCATAAATTTAAAAGTTAAAAAAGAAAGTTTAACCAAACATGAAGAGGAAAGAGAAGTAAACCAATCTAAGAATTTGATGGGATCTAGAGCTTGTTTCATTCAAAGAGGTCTCCCCAATTTGTCTTTGCGCTTTGAGAATACCAGAAGAACACAAAAAACACATAGCATATTATTTTCAAACTTTTGAAGTATAGCAGCACTAACAAAAAATCTTAATCCTATGAAAACTCCCCAAACCTTCACATATGGATAACAACTCCTTGAGATGGTCCCAATCCCTCAATGTTTCTTCAGTGAGTTTCTCTATAATAGTCCCTCTCTGCATTAAGAATAAAACAATTTGAACTATAAATGTATTGTAATATAAGAGGACATTAATAATGTCACAACTCACTTCTGGATCATCAAGTAGCCTTAGTGGAGCATTGTCGGTGCTAAGGAGATCTCTAACAACTTCATTATAAATTTCCACTGCAGAAAACTTTAGCACGAATGCTCTTTCTTCATGCTGGAAGGGATAAGAGAGAGATGTTTCTTGAGAAAGTCAAACAAATGGCATTGGGTTAACATCAAGTGGAAGTAAAACTCTTCTCTAAGAGGGAAAATGTATTACTTTGCTATACATTAAAAAATCAACACCAGATCAAGAATTTGCATACCCTTTGTATGTAATCATAAATGTCAGCCACTGTATACTCGGTTATCCCGTTCATGGTGTATGTTTTTCCACTACTTGTTTGGCCATATGTAAAAATAGTAGCTGAAATGAGAAGGTTTTAGAAACAAGTGAAATAGGTGTTGTTATGGGTGCAAGTGAAATTATTAGTCCAATCAAAAACTGGGAATGTGGTGACTAATGCAGAAAAGTGTATTACTATCATACTTACAGTTGATACCACCAACAACTGAAAGAGCAATGTCCTTCGTTCCTTCTTCATAGACTTCCCTTGTAGCGCAGTCACCCCTAAATACTCTATCTATCCTCGTAAACACCACAGACACCAATAAAAAGACGGGAACAAAAATGAGGTAATTAGAATTTGCTTGGAAATCATGATTCTATATATACTTCCATGAGGACTGGGGATCATCAATGATTATATTAAACCATACCATCTTTCTGCATGTCTGACTAAAGAAGAAAGTTCAATAAACTAAGATTTTAATCATCAAAGCAGAGGCATCCATAGAGACAAAAATTAGCATTGAAGTCCTCAGAAAGCATCTTAACTTGACCAACCATCCATGATGTGTATTCATTAAAATTGTGAGAAGGGTGACCTGTACAAAAATGGGACAGACGAGATGGGACTACTCCCAAAGACGTCTCATTTTCTCCCTTCAGCGCCGAGAAATAATTAAATGTAGATATAGAAGACAATAAAGAACACATACCAAACGAGTAGGCAGTGGGCAATCCAGACCGCTCCTGGAGGCTGTTCCGGTACAAATGGTGGTCGGGTTGATGCATTCCCAATCAGCAACTTCATTTCGAGCGATCTCATTCTCACTCAGAGGCCTTAACCTCACCAACACCAGAATCTTCTCTTCCTTCCTATTTCCCATTCCTTGCATTTTCTCCCAATTCATCAATTCTTCCCCACCAATAGCCCCCATTTCTTATACCAACCTACCCCACTCCCCACCTCTCCTTCAAATACACTCCAGTGGTACCATTGATAAAACATCCATAATTTGAAGTCCAGCCAAAACCAAAATAATATGGGAATTATTAGAAAGCTTCTCAACAGACCATCTTGCTAGTAGCCACAGAGGCAAGGCTATTTGGCTGAACAGAAATAGAGTGGTTGCAGTTGCAATGGGATTAACCCTGCACTCCACAACTAGTGAATAACTGAGAAGCTTACCTGCAACAAAAAAGAGTAAGAACTAAGAAATATAGAAAGATCTCAACTACAAATAAAATATTGATCAAGCTAAAAGGGTAAATATCTAGGGAGTTAGTAGTGATTAAGCACTTTGCTTAATCTTCGGTCTTAATCCTTTTCGTCCAACAGAAACCTAAAATTCCACTTTTGACTGAGTCCGAAACTCTCAATAGATGAGTTTGCTTAATGGGGATCCCCACTGTCCTTCAAGTCCAAGTAACGATGCTATTTTATTGATTTTTTCACAAGGCCGGTGAAAAATTGAAATACTCATGAATAGTGGACCCAATCGCGCGCGCGCGCGCACACATATAGGATGGTGTGCGTATGTAACAGTCGCACACGTATAAAATCCGCTAAATAAAATGAGTTTCAAAAGAAATTCACCTCCCCATGGCGGAACTTTAGTGAACTGTTAAAATTGAATGGCACAAAGCATCTGTTGCGGCGATTTGAAATTGAAAACCCAAATTTTAAGCGTTAAAAATCATTAATGACAACAACGGCATAAAAAAATTTAAAAACTTCTCCGGAACTGCTAAATAACAGTAATAATTGTTGAATTAGATTGGGTAACTCCGATTTAACGGTAAAAATTTGAATGATTGCGCCAAAAAAACCAATAAATACAGCTAAAAAGGCACTCACTTTCGGATTAAAACTTCAAATAAGTTTACGTTGGTTATTAAATTAATCATATATTTTTCAGGTAAATTGAGCTGATTTTTGTCCGTTTCCATCAAAAACCCTGACTGAAAATGCAATGATATTGAATCGGCATATTATAACTATTAACCGTAACACTTCAATAGTTTGTTATTTCGCGCGTCCAATAAAGTGATTAAAACCTAAACAGAAAAGAAAACGAAAAATAGAATCAAAGGCGACAGATTGAACAGTATAAATGGGGAAACCTTACCTCCACGTCCACTATCTCGGTAAATCGCCTGAAGAGCAATAAAACGGCCAATGGAAGTTCACAGCGAGAATGAGAAATTGCTTCTCTACTCTCTCTCTCTCTCTCACACACACACACACGCATCTACTATCTCGGTAAATCGCTCGAAGAACAATAAAACGGCTAATGGAAGTTCACAGCGAGAATGAGAAGTTGCTTCTCTACTCTCTATCTCTCAATCACACACACACACACGAACAGGCCTTGAAGAGTAATTGAACTACTACTTGTGTGCTACCGGGAAGCGTCAGACATTTAAAGTGACCGAAATGCCCTTGAGCTGTCTCTAAAAGTGTGGATGTTAGCCACGTGTCCACGTGAGCGTCGGTATGGATTGGTGTGTACAGTTGAGGGTCGATTGCTACTTTACCGTTAGAATGATGACGTTTCATTGAACCACTGCACGAGCAGCGCACAACGCAATGCACATGCAAGGCTATATTTTCTCTCTTTCAGAAAATAACTAACAATTGTTAGATAATACTACAATTATTATAATTAGATAATTGTTTACATACACATTATGTGTTGATTGGTCACGAATTATTTCACGATCACAAATAAAAAAAATTATGTCACAATTTATTTATCAGTCACAAATGACAAATTTTATAAACAATAACTCAAAATTTTAGGTCACGTATTATTTATTAATCATAAAATATATGGAAGTTTTTTCATATATATATATTTTTAATGCACTATGCTAGGTCCTTTGGGGGACCATTGACCCTACTTATAGGTCTCTACAATGGGCAATATGGCTGCAAAGGTCATACTAGCTATGACATTGTTCTTGAAGTGCTTGCCAACATTCAGTTTTAAATTGTTTGATTGATTAGCTGAGGTTGACCAAACATGCCATCATGATACCTAGGTATAAGTGATCATTGCTAGTCTCCAATTGGTTGAAAGTGAGGTGCATCGACAATGAGTACCACGTGTTACATTGGGAATGACCGCTTAGGCGGTGATGACTGACGATAATGATAATATTTTTTCGATGATGACAATCTTAGGCCTAGTTGGCCTGGCCGTTGATTAATTTGGCTTTTAATTTGGTAATAGTTGTCCTCATAAGTTCACTGTAGAAATTGACGTGGAAAAGAGCTGATCGGATACCAACTTAGTATAACAAAAAAAATTATCACTTGAACACTGTACAAATAAGAAGACATTCATTAGATTAAAGTGAAATATATACCGTTGTTTTTAGAATCAAATCCAATTTTAATATGTTATGAAATAGGATTTCACGATATGGAACATTCGGAAAATATAAATAAAGCCTACACGCTTTAAATATAATCCTTCAATTACAGTTTCGCAGTCGTATGTTTCCTTCTCTCCGTTACAGTGTTTCGATTCGAATGTTCAATATCATTTTTTTAAGACCTTGTAACAACAATCTATGCCGATCTTTAATGCATATTGACAAAGAAGCTTCGATAGGATGCTCTTATATGTCCACATAGTTAGGCGTGGTCCACCGACCCAACTCGAATCGTTTGGATCGAGTTCACCGTCACGACTAGGAGGTTTAGTTTTCAGATTGGGATTTCTCAACCCGAAAGCTTCAATTTTAATAGTTGATTGTGAAATGAATTTAAAGGAAAAAAACACCTTGAAACTACCAAATTGGCCCGATTCGATTCAATTGCTTGGATAGGGCTCAAACCCAACTCGAACCACTCGTACACATGGTACGATCATGAACTGTCCATTTAAATCACAACACTGATCTCAAGCTACTCAAATCGCTACGACTCAACATCACATTCCTACTTTTTTTTCTCTCTCTTACCGTCTAGTCATGCTTTGAGTGGCTCAATGTATGATGTATCGTAATTTAAATGAACAATTCTATCACTTATGCATATATGACTGATCCTTTGAAGCTTCTCATATTGACGACAACACTAATTTATATCAGTATATATGTACATATTTGTTTGTGTGTGTGTGTTATATAAGCTGCAATTAATTTGATTAAGAGGTAATTGGTACATAATGTTGTTGTTTTTCACTATTATTATGAAAAACGTCATTATCTTTTTTTTTTGGCATTTTCACCTTTATTTTTACTTTCATTGCGCAAAATATCATTTTAATTCATTTTCTCAATTAAAAACTATGAAATGATGAATATACATTTCTATTTAAATGAAACAAAAATAAGAAAGAATTAATTAATTGCAATAATAGATCTAATATTAAAAAAAAGTGCAAATAGGTCACAAATAAATTATTAAAAGGGTAGTTAACATATAATATCCATACATTTCACTATTATTGTAAAAAAGTTCCTACATTTTTATTTTTTTAACATTCACCCTTAATTACACTTTTAATTGCGTAAACTATCATTTCGATCCAATTTCATCCAATTTTTCAATAAAAAATTGTGAAATGACTAATATGCCTCCTATTAAATAATAAAAAAATAAAATGAAAAAATAAATTTTATTAATAATTTATTTTGGACTTGTTTGCACTTTTTAAAAAAAAAATTCTAATTTTTTAATAATTTATTTGAGACTTGTTTAAAAAAATTTGGGACTATGATTGCAGTTTTTTCTTTATTTTTTATTTAAATATGAAGGTATATTTGTCATTTCATAATTTTTTATTGAGAAAATGGATAGAAACGATATTTTGTGCAATCAAATGCATAATTAAAGGCAAAAATGCCAAACTTTTTATTGAGAAATTAGATGAAAATGGATAGAAATGATGATTTGTACAATCAAATATGCAATTAAGGGCAAAAATGCCAAGAAAATGAAAGGTATGGTCGTTTTTTTACAATAATAGTGAAAGGTATTGACATTATGTATTAAATTACACTTTTAATAATTTACTTGAGACTCGTTTGCATTTTTCTAAAAATTCTGAGATTATGATTGCAAATAGTTCTTTCTTTTTTTATTATTTTATTTAAACATGAGGGTATATTTATCATTTCACGACTTTTAATTGAGAAAATGGATGAAAATGCTCTTTTAAGCAATGAAATGTGAACATAATGGTGAAAATACCAACAAATAAAAGCTAAGGACGTTTTGCCCAATAATAGTGAGAGGTAAGGACATTGTATATTAATTACTCATTGATTAATATATACTTGAACAAAAATACAATTGCGTTGCGAAACTATTTTGAGAAGATAATCCGAGTACCATTTGATAGCGACCAAAACATTCCACAACTCCTTCGGCAACATGCACCTCTAAACTCGGTCACACTCCATGCCAGCAATGTAGTAGTGAATGCCATCGGGAAATTGAATTTAACCCTTGTTTGGGCCCCATGTTTTCAAACTATATTAAGAGGAATAGTAATATTTTAGAGAATGTAAGGTTAAAAAAGAAGGAAAACTTTTTAGATCACTTTATGTATAATATTATTTTATTAGATAATATATGATTAATAAAAAAAAAACTGAATTTTAATTTAATGAGGACCAAATAGGGGCCAACATTATCGCCAACATCATAATATCCACTAATTTGTCCGAACTCACCGCCGTCCACCCATCACCAACATTGAAATTTACAAGCCAAGCAATTCTCTGGTCGGTCAGCAGGTATCCTGGCCGCTGTCGTTCGAAGAACAAAATTGATTTCGACAATGCATCTACATAATCAGGGTAATCATTCGTCTCTGAATAACGAAAAAAGAAAGAAAATAATATTAGAAACAGTCCGGGCCTAATGTTAATGAACTA
The DNA here is from genome assembly GCA_903798325.1 of Fraxinus xanthoxyloides. Classification (NCBI taxonomy): domain Eukaryota; kingdom Viridiplantae; phylum Streptophyta; class Magnoliopsida; order Lamiales; family Oleaceae; genus Fraxinus; species Fraxinus xanthoxyloides. Next base: position 18,876 of record CAIGRL010241414.1, read on the forward strand.
GTCTTCTTTGATCCAATGATGTTTTGGACCAAGTTTACAATGATACAAGCCGAGAGCTTGGGCTAAATATTTGATCCAATTACAATATTAATCTTGGGCTTGCTTTGTTTATCTCGGCCCACCTTAATTTAACTGCATTAATTGTACGGATACTTACAGGCAAAATTTCAAGTCTTTCAAATTTTTGCAAGTTTTATCTAGCCTCCGTTTGATGCGCATTGTTGCAGAATGAAAATGAAAAATATAGTCATTATTGGGCCCCCACACAAGAGATAGAAATTCAAATTTAAATTTGAAGGTTTGATATAATGTATAACGGTCATATTCGTTATTTTTAGTAAATTTGTATGGAAAACAAACGAAGGCTATGTTTTTACTTTTTTAAGGCAACGAAACAGGGACTAAATTACTTTATGATTCCAGAATGAT
>CAIGRL010241472.1:0-18391 GCA_903798325.1 Fraxinus xanthoxyloides
CATGTTTTCAACATTTTTGAGTTTTTGGCTTGAAAACGACCTTTTGGTCGTTTTGAGTTTTGTGTACAATTTTTTTATTTTTATTTTTTTGTTTTTGAAAACGCGTTTTCTAAAATAGGAAAGAGAACGCGTTGTCATTGTTTTGAAAAATCTAAAACAGAAAACGATTTGAAAACAGTAAAGAGAACATGGCCTTAAGTTTTAGCGTAACAAGAGGCTCACGTCAATAGGCAAGAAACATTCATCTTGAACTTTAAATATAAGGTATTGGAGTTGCTAGTATATTGTCGCGAATAAGTTTTAACTTGTCAAATGTATAAAAAGTGCAAGAATGAGAAATATTTGAGAAAGAACAATGATTTTTATGAAAGGTTTTTAGGTTTTGATGGATTTAATATGAAAGTTTAAATTTCTAATTTTTTTACAAGAAATTTATGAAAAGTGTGACAATGACCTTGGGATTATGAAGAAATAAGTTCATGCTGAAGAATAATGGTAGCACATTATAAGAGGGAGAAAAATGAATTATAATTTAACGGAGAATAATGGAGGCCAAACGTTGTAAGTCTAAATTCAAAGTATGGCCGCTACAACGACGATGGATATAGGCAGTAGGTGGTGGTCTAGATCTACTGGAAGACGTACAAATTTGATATCGATGGCAATGTTGATCTGACGGCGAGTGTGGAGATTTGGACACGATGGTGGTAGGTGGCCATGCCCATGGTGGTGCTCATAGTCCATTTATATTATAGTCTAGTTGTGTAACTTTAAAAGGCCTCCGTTTAATAATCATTAAAACAATTTATTTTTCTCAAATTTATTTTTAACCATTCATTTTTGTAATAAAATATCTTGCACACAAATAAACAAAAAATATATTTTTTAATCACGTTTTCTAAAAAATCATTATTTCAAAATTTATTTTTCCTAAAAAAATTATTTTAATGATTGTCAAACATGGCCAAGTAGGAATTGGGCCTGGTTTATTGGACATCGTAATGTTTGGGCCACTGTAAATAGATACACTAAACCACAAAAATCGAAGCCCTCGACTCAAAGCAAAGGAAATCAGAAAACTGGTGTTGATAATAGAGAGAACAATGGCAGAGGAAAACAAAGCACTCTACGATTTGAATGCAAAGTGGGACGCGTATCTTGATTTGGGCGTTCGCCGCTTTGTTTACTCTTCCATCACCGGTGCCTTCGCCGGCCTTATTCTCTTACGTTAGTACTCTTTGTTTCAACGCTTGTTCCTTTTTGAATTTTAATTTCCTTGTTCGTTGATTGTTATGGTTTCAAAATTTATAATTTTAGATTTAGAATTACTTTTCTTGAGTTTTATTTTTAGGCATTTTTTTTTATTAGCTCGAGTTGTGGTATGGTGGCTAAATAATATTTTGTTGTTAAAATCAGTTTTTCGTGCTATATGATTTTTCTCTTTAGATATCATGGTAGCTAGTTTTGAATTTCGATATTGTTCTATTATTAATGACCTAAATTGATTATTTTAGTCAATGCCATAAATCTGCTTTACCTGCAACCTGTTCACACAGAAGATGATAGAAGTAGCCTTTTGATATGCGTTTTGATGCATGCTCTGGAACTGTAACCTGCCTTTTTTTCCTATTAAAAAGTTTGTCCGCTGGGTTGACTGGTTTATATTTATTTTTTGCATCAGGGAGTCCTGCAACACGTTGGGCATCTGTAGCTTTTGGTGCTGGAGTGGCTATTGGGTCTACATACACAGAATGCTATCACGATTTTGATCAATCTACATCAAAATTGATTCCTATGCCCAGTACCCTTGTTTTGAAGGTAATTGATACCTAACCTCAGCTAGATTCATGCATCCCCAGTAGGCTGCATTTAATTGGAAACGTAACTTTCAGTAAAATAAAAGAATTCGATTTTTTATTTTTAAATATATGAATGCTACATGTTGAGTTATATTTGTTTTTATCTATCAGCATTATATTTTTTCATTTCCTGGGGACTAATTTAGCTCTCTTTTAAGCAATATCTCCCTAAAACATCTGTTAAAGGATGTTATTTCATAGTGAACTTTAACTCTGAAGTACATTTCCAATGTTTTTGTGACTGTATTTAGCAAGTAGCAGTCTTGTAGATATAGTATGTTGGACAAGTTAGAGCACTAAAGTCCTAGTCTTTTATTAACTAAAACAATTTATCTTTTAACATGTGTATCAATAAAAAGGGATAGACACATTTTCAATTTCAAAAAGAACAGGATCCAGATATCTTAATTTGCCACTCTTTGAATGTTGATTCTTCTGAAATTAGTTGTTCACTCGTTCTTCACTGATTCACTATCTAATTTGTAAACATGGGGTCTGTTGGTTGAATCTTGAGCTGTAATTTATCTTTATATTTATGTTTTTTTAAATCAAAATTGCTCATTTATTTTCTTTTCTTCTAGTTTTAATGGAGGAGGTAAGACCCACCTTTGGGCATTTTAAAGATGTGCAGACTGAGCAACTTTTAGTCTGAGACATAGTGAGAAACACAGCAGGATCAATTATTAGGAGGGTATTCTAATATGCGTTTTAAGGGCTAATGTTTAATATGCATGAATATAACATATCTATCTAGGTGCAGAAGTCCAATTATCTCATGCCACCTCACTCTTTCTAGAACTAAAACATGTTTTGTTACATTTTCCAACAAACTCAAAACATATAAGCTATTTGAATACATAAAGACTCATGAGCTAAAGCAATGCTTATGATTCGAAGTCCTCTAAAACTTTATACAAGTTTAAGCCCATGTTTGGCTCCTATTTTTTAAAACTCATTTTTTTCTCAAACTCATTTTTAACCGCACAATTTTTATCAACTTTTCAACTACACATTTTATCAATTTTTAACAAAATCTAAAAATTGATTTTTATCTAAACCAAACAGAAGGTATATTGACTTAGGAAGATGTATGCATTAGTGGGCTTCTTAAACATTTATCACAAAAGATAGGGATATTTACATAGAAACTAGAACTTTTGTTAATAAAATTTAGGGGGAATTAGAATATATAGATTTTGGAGACAAGAAATAATATAGAGTAAAAAGTTTGATATTTACCAAGTCATAATTTTATACGATATTGATAAAACATTATTTTTCTTTTCAGAAAAGTATTCATATGTTGAAATTGTTGTTCAAAATCAATAAAATAGAATGTGAAACAAAATTGGGAAATTTGAGTTTTTTTCCCCTGCATACGGCGTACGCATAGGCTATTCTACCATGCGTACGCATGGTTTGAGCCTGTAGAAATAGAAGCAAAAATGCTTCTACCATGCATACGCATGGATTATACTTTGCGTGCACATATGGTTAAAAATTAGGCATTGGCTGATTTTTCAACTTGAAACCTAATATCCTTTTGAACAAAAATTGCCTCTTTTTATCATATTTTGGCACCATTTCGTGTAGTATTGATTGAGATCTGTAAATAGATGATTAATGATCAATATAAAATATATTAAAATCGCTTGAGATCAAATTCCATTCCGCAAGAAAGATTAAAACTCTTTTCTTTCATATTCAAAGGTCTATTTTGAGTTCTTGAGTTTTGAAGGAATTTCACTAGTATTTATTCATTTTCAAGGCTTTATAAACCCTGCAAACCATTTGTTAAGAGTCCCTTTTAAGCATCAAATTCAATCCGAGATGAGGAAAATATCGTTTGAAGACAACGATTACGTGTTTAAGCTTTTGAATTTTCTTTGATGTTCTTGATTCTATTCGTTTGTTTCTTTTCCTTTCCTCTTATTTGGAAATATTATTCCAACATCTTGTAGTTACACTTGCAATCCTTTGATGAAATTGTGTATGAATTGCTATTGAAAATATTTTTTTATCTATTCAAGTGATTATTTTTCTCTTTGATTTCCATTTCGAGCTGCCAATTCCCTCTTTGTTTCCCAGTCAAAATATTGTTTGTGTTACAACTTTGCTTTCTCAATTGTTACTATGATACTGGTGAAAAATTTGAGTGCTAGAGTCTATTGTAATTTGACGTTGTTCTTAGAATCATATATTAAAAGGATTATTCTTGGTGTACATAACCTAGTACATAGGGGTGTCCATAATGGACACCCGGCCCGGCGGCCTCCTAGTGGAGGGCGGGCCCCGCTCCAATAGGGGGCTGTCGGGTGTCCATTATGGACATCCCTATGTACACCTTAATGTACCCCAATGATTATTAATATTAAAATATCTTTGTTTGGTAGGATTGTAATGGACTCCTCTAAGTACACCTTAATGTACCCCAATGATTATTCATATTAAAATATCTTTGTTTGGTTGGATTGTCATTGCACTTGTGCCTATCTGGTAGTTAGCACCTGCAATCAGTTTGATGCAAGACTACTTAGCCTCCATTTGTGATGAATTTATAAACTGTTTAATTTGTGTAAATATATAGAAATGAGTGGGAACAAGTGAATAATACTTGTGGATCCATTGGATGTGTGACTAAAAATGAAGTTTGACCAATTTATTAATGATTTTTAAATTTTCCAAACGGAGGCTTAATTTTGTTATTTTCTTCTTCCATTAGCTTTTAATATCAAGTATCATGAGATGTAACGACAATGCAAAGGTTGGATTTTACACTTATCCCTTTCGATCTGCTGTTGAACAATGGAGTCGTTGGCAGTTTTAGTTCTTCAATTTTTGGTGAACTATATTTATTATGGATGGATAATACGAATAATTATCTGTTTCTGCTTTGCTGTACTTTTTTTGTTGAAAGTATAATCATGTTGAGTATTTCTTTCGATTTGTTCCGGGAAGGACAGGACTGAAGACAACATTAGAAAGCAGATTTTCCATAGCTAGAGGCTACCAGTTCCTCTTCTACTTGAGTGACTTTTTTCTAATGTCATAATCATTGATAGCCATACTGCCCTTTTGTTTGTAACTCTGTGTCCAAGTGGAGCGAGTGTACTATACAACTGATTTTAATTTATTGCTGGGTAATGGCTGGCATGTATGCCAAGAATTTCACGTTTTTTATCTTATACTTGTCAAAATAATCTCATTTAACTGTCGTTTTGTTTCCTTGCACTTCTCCCTCTTAGGTCATTATTTTTTTATGGAAAATAGAAAATAAATTCCAACTTCCATTTTTACCTTGTTTGATACACTTTTTTTCCATAAAATTCATTTTCTTGATTTGACTCACATGCTCACATTTTCCTTAGTTTTGACTTTTGTGGATCTTTTTTTTTTCCAATTGGAAAAAATTGTAAATACAATGGTAAAAAAATTTATCACCTTTATTGGTAATTTCCATGCAAAACAAAGTCAAAAGAATTGTATTTGGTATGGTAACTTTTTTTATTATTATTTTTTTTTTTAACAATTGAAAAAAAATTTAGACCTAATGGTAAAAAAATATCACTTTAATGGAAAATTTCTATAAAAAATGAAATCAACACAGACACCAAACTTTCAACATTTTTAGGTAGAAAATTATATCAATACACAATTAATTACAATTCTCAGTAAAAAAATTCTAGGCAATTCAATTCTCTATAATTCATTTTGTTTTCACTCAAATTTCACATTTCCAATCAAACAGATCCTTAATATCGATCAACAAGAATTTTCGTATGCAAGGAAAAAAATTAATCATCTTCAATTCTATCCAATTAAAACATCATTGTTAAATATACCTATCTGAAAAATGAATCCATGAAATACGAATCTTAGCATCAAACCTCAGTATTTCATCATAATGATATATTGACACAATCTTAAAGTTTCAAATGTTTGCATAATCACTAATTCTGGAATAAAACTTTTGTCGAGTTTTATTGCTAAAGTTTCACCTGGGGCATAGGAATGCTACATTGTTGAGTAAATTTCAAATTTAGCAGAAAATCGTTATTTATAAAATAATTTATTTATTTGTTTATTGTTGTCGTGCAAATGGTTTATCGCTTCGAAATGGGGATTGACATGTCCAATCAGGTTAAGGGGCAGCGGGGCAACATCTCGAAAGGCGGGGATCAACCTGCCTAGTCGACCTCGAAAGGAATTCATATTTTCGTGCATATATGGAAAGAAGCTGTGTTTTTTAGGGGGGATAGACCGATTTTTTTGTTTTTTGTTTTTTTTTTTTAATTCTGAACTCAAACATAAAAATTATAAAGATTAATATCTAATAAAATTGAATATTTTCTAGTATTAATATGATTTGTAAATGATTGTGAGCGTTTGTAATTTTTATTAATGTTTTTTAATTAAATTATTAATAAGTAAAATTGCATTTAGTTTGGATAAAATTATTAAGTAGAATAATGAAATGTCCATTTTATGGCAAAAAAAAAAAAAGAAAAAAAGAAATTAAGTAGAATAGTGCACACTCCGCACAATGCAGGGTGAATACTCGGTGCGCAGAGTGTGACTCTGCGTTGTGCGGAGATATGCTCCGTACAATGCAGAGTGAATTCAATGATTTTTTTTTTCTTTTCTTTTTGTATAGTGCTTCCGAGTAGAGGAATTTTAATTTTTTTATTATTGTTTTTTTAATAAAATGATTTCATTTTTGTTTTTCTCCTTTTATTTTCAAGAATTTGTTTTTCTCCTTTTATTTTTGAGTCTTAAGTCTTTTTACGACTTACGAGCAATTTCTATAGCTATTTTTTTCTATTGCATGTTTATCATTGTTGGGATCTGTATGTCTCCTACATTGTTGAAAGCTTGAGACAGTGATTTGCTCAAAGCTTTCTCAAGTATATTGATACTTGTTGACAAGATTGGAAAAAATAAGTTGATAATCTTCTTCTAGTTACGTATTTTGTTTGTCATTTGTCTTGTAGCATTATCTCGTGTTTAAAGAAACCTTTACAAATATAATAAATAAGACGTGTTAATCAATTGTCTGTCTTGTTGTTAAGTGGATAAAAATAGTTTCATGATGTTTGTTTGCTATGAGATTTGTTATTTCATGTTGGGAAGGAGCTACTTACCGTTACTTATTCAAAACATAGAAGTTTGATTTGACTGTTACATCATCGACTAATTAACATAACACAATGTTTTGAAAAATCAAACTTTTTTCCTATAATGTTTTTAAAGGTTTTGTTCACCACTTCGACTGAACACGACTGGACAACAGTTTTCATCGACACATTTCTTGGAATCTTCAAACCAATTTGTACGTTCTAATGATTACAAGTTAACTCTTCTTATGTTTTCCAAATTTGGCCAAGGATGAAGCATCCCATATGATATGTTATCTCGTCATTGAGGATATTCTTGTGGAATATGTGAAGAAAAAAGTGATATTTACGGATTAGTGTCATATGCATTAAAGGTATACTATGCCATATGTTCGATTTTTTTATACAGTGGATCCGTTTTTGTTTCTCTCTTTTTATTTCCAAGAATTTGTTTTCGCCTTTTATTCTTTAGAAGAGTCATGCTGCCTGTTTTGTCTTTCCGTAGTCAACAATTAAGTGGTTGCTTCATTTCCCTAGTCAACAATTGTGGGTAAGAGAAAGTTCTAATACCCTTTTGTTTTTAAGATGCATGGATGGGGAGTGGATGGCTATGAATAAGATGGGGATAAAAAATACTCACAAATGAACAGTAAATTGTGGATTGCCTATTTTAAGATAATAGGGATATGTACAGTGCTCTATATTTATTCTTATTTCAATATTGTCCTTCGTATTCATCTTCTTCTTCCCAAATTCCCCACCCCAATCCACTAAAAAATCCAAATATTAGAGAAAGTTTTGTAATTGGAAAGCAATCTTGCGGCAGTCTTCAATCATCATTTGCTGCTTTGCGATAGTAGCTGTTACTCATATAAATAATCGTAAAATAAACACATCACGTGACAAACGGACGAAGTCACACGTATCATGGAAATGTGGGCGACCTGGTTCTATGCGAACCGGGACAAACTTAGCATAAAGATCGCCCATCCGATCCCCTTCTGCATAGGCCCCCAATGAGGGCTCGTCCTTGACAAGGCGTGGTTAAACAACCAAAGCAGTCCTTATGAAATGACAAACAAGACAACACACTGTCAATGCCCCCTCTACACACGTTAATAAGGGTCGTTGGATCTAATATACCCGATTGTTTTGCCATCCAATGGATCTCGTTCCCCTTTATGCTGAGTAAAAAAAGCCACACTTAACACCATTTGGGGTAATGAAAATTTGGACATCGAATGTAAATCTTGGTTCAATCCTCTTTATTCAACCTGCCAACCCCCTTTTTATCAACCAATTAACCAAAACTGTTATAGACTTCGAATCATTCTCTTGATTAATTCATCAATATAACTCGTAGTTTGACATGAGCATATCGCAATTTGGTTCACAAATACGTTAATATCTAATTTTCTGTTGGCCACGTCATTGGTCCACTTTTCGGAGTCAACAGTAGTAGCGGTTGTTTAGTTCTGCTAGACTATGATAAAAAGCTTGTCTTCTTTCGTTATTTCTTGTCTATAAATTATAAATGTGTAGTTGATCAACAAACTAAAGAATACAAGATGATTTGGCACTCTCACCATTTCCAGGAAAACGAAAATTAATCGATTGCCTGTTTCCTGTTATTGCAGATGCTGTAATGCATTTTTATATCTCTGACTTCCAATCCGTTCTCTCTAAACATGTAGTAATTCCAAGCTTTCTAGAGGAACCCTTTTATTTACTTGCCTACCCATTCATCAGTATTCAGTATCACTTTGAGTCCGGGTATTTGACTCATGAATCTAAAGTTTATTTATATATTTCACAAAATATAAATCTACTTATTTTGATCCTTAGTAAATGCTTACGTGAAGAATATAAATTTACTTATTTTGATAATCAGGTAAGACTTACAAAAAGTTTTAAGCCTATTGAGTTAAATTTTAATTATAACTCTAATGTTCATAAAAGGAAAAATGAAGGAAAAGTATTGAAATACATATTATTATTGTTGTTGTTGTTGTTGTATCATAAAAGTCTCCCAAAATCTTATAATTATGGAGAGATAAATTTTGATATTTTATTTTAATATTTTCTGTTTAAAAGTTAGTATTGTGGAGACTTTTATAAAAGTCTCTAAAAATCATTAAAATTAGAATACCTAAAACTTATAAAAAAATTTAAAAAATTTTAATTGAATACACGTAACTTTTAAAGACTTTTTAAAAATCTATAAAAATCTCAATTGAACACGCCAATATTTTTAGAGAATTTCAGAAAATCTATATTGAATACTTCTAAAATTTTTTAATCCCAAAAAGTCGTTAAAGGGCATGTTTGAGTCTCGTTTTTGGTATAAAATGCATTTTGGAATAATAGATTGATGGAAATATGTGGTTACAAAATAAGGAAAAGTTTTCAGTTTGTGTGTAATATTATATTATTGACGAATGTGTGATTGAAAAGAAGAGATAAAAATGTATTGAAAAAATGGGAGATCAAACAAGGTTTTTAAAGTCTCAATTGAATACACGTCTTTTAAAATTTACTTATATATTTCACCATTTTTATTTTTATTTTATTTTATATATATATAAAATAAAAGGAAAAGTTTTGAATCTGTGTAAAATATTATTTTATTAAAAAATATGTTGTTGAAAAGAAGAGATAACAATGTATTATAGAACAATAGATTGATGGAGATGTGTGATTAAAAAAGAAGGAAAAATTATTGATGTGATGAAAAATATTATTTTATTGAAGAATGTGTGGTTGAAAATGAGTAGAAGAATGATAATGAGATTTTTGAGGGTTAATTTCACAAACGGTCACTGAACTTAACTAAAAATTACAAAACGGTTACTGAAATTTAAAACTTGCAGAAACGATCACTGAACTTTTATGTACTTTCACAAACGGTTAGTGAAATTTTAATTTATTTCACAAACGATCACTGAATGACCGTTATGATTTTAATTCAAATATAAATGACCAAAGCACGTGAACTTATAAGTTTGACCATCTCAAGTGTAAATTTTTTTAAACAAGAATACACTATATTTTTATGTGAACTAAAATAAATAAAAGTGCATTCAAAGTTAGGAAATCAATGCACGATCACACAAAACATAGAAAAACATTTATACCTCATATCTAAATTTATGGTCTTGTACGTATATAAACAAAACGAGAATTAAAATATCACTTTTACAATTTTCATCTAATTTACTCCAAATGTGACACTTAATAGCAAGAAACTTGCACTTGAGGTGGTCACTTTTATGCCTACATGTTTTGGTCCTTTAAATTTGAATTAAGATTATAACGGTCCTTCAATGATCGTTTGTGGAAGCACATGAAATTTCAGTGANAACTAAAATAAATAAAAGTGCATTCAAAGTTAGGAAATCAATGCACGATCACACAAAACATAGAAAAACATTTATACCTCATATCTAAATTTATGGTCTTGTACGTATATAAACAAAACGAGAATTAAAATATCACTTTTACAATTTTCATCTAATTTACTCCAAATGTGACACTTAATAGCAAGAAACTTGCACTTGAGGTGGTCACTTTTATGCCTACATGTTTTGGTCCTTTAAATTTGAATTAAGATTATAACGGTCCTTCAGTGATCGTTTGTGGAAGCACATGAAATTTCAGTGATCGTTTCTGCAAGTTTTAAACTTTAGTATCTATTTTGTAATTTTTAGATAAGTTTAGTGACCATTTGTGAAATTAACCCAATTTTCAATGGGGCTCAAACATTGGCTTTGAAAAGAATGGGATCAAACAGGATAATATATTTTTTCTTTTAAAAGTGAATATACATATATAACAGTGCGGTTGATAATTTTGTTTATTTTACAGTCCTACCCTAAGCCAAACAAATCTTCCTGACTAAAAAATAAGAAAAAAAATTTAAAGTCACACTTCCCTATTGTGCACTGTAAATCAATCAAGAATCAAGAAAAGATAGAGAGAGATTGAAGTTGAAAGAACCAAGGAAATGGATGGTCCGCCGAATAATGATTTTTGCTCTATATGCCACGGCAATTTTCATCTCCCTTGCCAAGCCAATTGCTCTCATTGGTTCTGCGGTCAGTCCATTTTTTCTTTGCGCACATACCCTTGATTTTTTTTTTAAATTCTATGTAGGGATTCGCTGATGATTTTTTCTCAGTATTTAAAGTTGCTATTGAATTTCAAAGTTTGAACTAGCGTCCAACCATGTGTGTATGCACATGGAAACGGGAATGAATGATCTTTTACTCACCAGTTATTTTCCTGCACACAACGCTGAAAATAAAATTAATGCCTCATTTGGCTTATTTATAGAATTAGAAATGATTCCATTCAAATCTTGTAAATATCCTTGTTGATGTGAGGGATTCTGAAGTTCCCTCTATTCAAAAGTCAGGCTGATCTTGACAATATGACATTGTGTGTTTTTTCAGTCTTAACTATAGTTATCAGGATTGGTACATGACTGTAATGTAATCGTTTTTAGGTAATTGTATATTACAAGTTTGGAATCATGGATCTGCTCTTCGTCCTTGTAAATGTCCCCTATGTCGACGCGAGATCACCTTGTTGGTTCCTAGTGAGGTTTCATCAAGGCAGCGTTGCAATCCTGAAGTTGCTGAGGTTTTACAGAGGACAGAAAGATATAACCGTATTTTTGGTGAACATTCAAATGGTCTTATGCAGGTATATTTTAAGTCCATGGCGTCTTATTTGACACACTTTAAAGTTTTGAACGGCATCATCCTCAAAAGTTGATGTTTCGCACCAACTTTCATTTCCTGTTTATTTGTTCCTTTGTCTTCAGTCCCACCTCGTTCTAGTTGAGTAATTACTTTCCCGCCGAGACTTGTCTTCCCTTTGAGCAACTAAATGGTGCCTTTTACTTATATTTGGAACTTTTGACTGCTGTGACTTTTTATTGTCTTTGATATTTTTAACTGCTGCATTCAATTATTTTTTAACATTTGATGCTTTTGAATACAAAACTCAGTATTGCTAGTAATTAATAGGTTATAGGAAATTCCGATAAAAGATCAATCTGAAACTCAGGGCGAAGGTCCCCGGGGGTGTTAGCAAGCTTTTTAAAGCTGAACTTTGATATGATCAAGGTTTGCTTGGTATAATATGTGAGTCTAAAATAATTGAAGCTTGGCTGGTTACCCAATAAATGCGAGTAATGATATTTAGCGCCACTGGTGTTAAAACGTCAGTCTATGTGGTACTAATGTGACATTAAATGAGAGGTATAATTTAATGACCTACTTAATTGCACCTCTCATTGATTTTATCACATCACGCCACCTAGACCGGTGTTGTAGCACTATTGGTCCTAGATAACATTATTTAATAAATACATCAAAAAATTTCTCCCTTTCTTATGAAAGGATTTCAGGGGGCAGAATTTAGAGTCCAAAGAAAAGGGCCTTTTTTCTTTCTTCTTTCAGGAGAAAGGCATATGTGGGGGGTCGATTATGACAATTATTGGTATCATTATAAATCAGTATATAGTATTCCTTGGAATACTGGGTTTAATTTTTGGATAATGCTATTCATAAACTTTGAAATAAAGGCCACGTGGCCGTTATGTCAACCCTAACATGGTCCTTAATTTTTCTATCCAGGTTCCAGGATTCCTATATGATATTCTGGGCACACGTACAAACGTCATTCTTTTCTTTTATGATAGTAAATGAATTTTCAACATAATTTCCCTGATCGAATGCTTTTGCATATTAAACTATTTATTTTTCTGGCCCCTGTTTCTTGTAAACTCAATTACTGATTTGAAGTTGTAAAGTAGATTTCAACCAAATTGCACAAAGAGTTTTGATATATGTGTCCCAGCACTAATAACGAGAGTAAAAAATAGACCAATCAAGATCCCACTCCTTTTCGCCAGGGAATAAATATTTCTTTCCAAATTTTTCATTTTTTTTATTGGGCTTAGATGTCATATATTTTTGTGTATATTATGACTTCAATTTGGCTTAAATGCTTGATAATTATATAATACGAGTCTTGTCTTTCATTGTTAATGCCAATCCTTTTCATTTACTTTCGCATCATTGAAGGATTTTGACTCCAGTTATGTATTCCAAAATCTGATCATGTCCTTTTAATATCTTGACATGTTCGAGTTGGCATTTCTTTTTCTTCATGCTGCCCATACGTTTCTTTTACTACAGTTATTCTTCTGATCACGAATTATCTTTAGAAATAAAAGCAAAGAGATAATGAAAGTAGTATCAGTTATGCTTTCTCTAGAATAGTGTATTGAAAAAGATGCCACAACTGTTATTCTTGTTGTATGATATCTTTTGAAGCATTGTTTGAGACTCTTGAAGACCTGAGAGTACCTTAAAACATGTTTAATGTCCAATCCATTTCTTGGTCTTAATGTTCACATCCTTTGTGGCACCAATTGAATGTCATAGAAATTTTTGCATTTCACTATGATATGATTAATGATGCAATATCTTTCTGCTTGGCAGAGACTGCAAGATCTTCCCTTTCTTCTCAAGAGATTGTCACAAGATTTTATCAATCCACAAAGATCACTTCCTCTTGTTGTGCGGGCACGTGTTTTTCTGGCAGTTACGTTCTCACTCCCCAATATGCAACTATGACAGCATATGTTATCACACTTCTCATTTTTGAGAGTCATACTTAAATTACGTGTAGCAGCCATGTTATGTTATTTAGTAGTTATCATCTATTAAGTGGAGGTTTATATTAACAAGAAAAACTCGGGAGAAACAAGCACAAAGTAAACATGTTTCTAAACTTTAGTAAACTCTAATCTAGAGTTTTGGCAGAAGTTAACCTCAAGAACTTCTCTTTGACACAGCTTTATGGTTCATGAAAGTAGCCTTGAATGAGAGGCCTCTTAATGGTATGCACACGAAGATTTCCAAATTTTAACGGCCGGTCGTTTTGAAATTTTTGTTAAAATATGCTAAGCCACTTATTTAACCCGGTATTAGCGGTTCGTGCCTAGGGATACAATTAGATGGATGCTTTTAGAGTTGTGGAATGTTTTTCCCTTGATGTTCATTTCTAACTTTTGAGCAGTTTTTGATTTTTATTTTTCAAATGTGCAGATGATAGTGAGCGCTATATATGTCCTCAGCCCCGTGGATATTATCCCTGAAGGTACAAATGGTTGCAAATCGTCTTTTGTCTTTTATTTGCATACTTATTATGTTTATGTTGGTTCAACCTTATTTCCTGTGACAGCGCTGCTAGGTATCATTGGTCTTCTTGATGATTTCATTATCGTGTTGATATGCTTCCTCTATGTTGCTGCACTTTATCGATCTGTTCTCGTTCTCCGTCATGGAGGGTCTTAAGGTCGACTGGAGTTTTAATTGCAACTACCAAAGAAAAGGATTTACATTCTTGCTGTTGAAGTTATGGTTTCTCTTTTCTATTGTAGCAGTGGCACAATCGTATACATTGAATTGTGTTGAATACACTACATTTTGACGTATTCTTCATTGTTCTCCCTTTTTCTTTGGATAGAATATACTGACATTCCAATTGAAATTGCTCGAACTTTCACACTTTCATCTGATATAGATTAATCAAAACACTCATCTTATTACTAATAATTATTAGAAAATTGATAATAATTTTTTTCTTTTTCTTTTTAGGAACCTATTTACATCGTTCATATTATGAAAGTTGATCATGCAAACAAAAAACTAACCGTCATGGCACAACAAAAATTGAAATCACATTTCAATAATTCTTATTCTATTATATTTTCTCGAGAATGGAATGTTACATAAAAATTTTCTACTTCCTCCAAAATGTGTTATATTTATATATAACATATTGAATTAATAAATTAGAGTATCAATGTCGAATCTTAAAGAGTCCAAAATGGCTCCAATGTATACAATACTACTATTAATGTATATGGTCCAATATAACCTTGTAGTACTAAAGTATATAAAAAGGAAAACTGACTCAGAGTTCAGTATGGATGAGATATTCTTCTTCCTCTGCTTTATTAATGATGTCCTTATCAGAGCAAGCAAGGCATTCGGCTGAAGGTTGAACGTATCCATAACCAAAGCCGGCAGCAGAATTGCAGTAGGTTTCGACTGTGCCATCCTTTCTATGTAAGTTGATGTTATTGAGCACTATGTGGGTACATGGGATTGTGTCACTGCAAGCAAATTTGATGGCCTTTTGGCTTCTTGAAGTTCCACTGATGTTACGGTACATGATTTGGCTTATTGCCACTGCTGAAGTCTATTGAAAATGAAAAGAAAAGCACATTTAGGATATTTGATGGAGAAAACAATTTTAACCCCAGAAAGTTGCATGTTATTCACCAATATATGCACCTGATTTTGGCAAGCTGATGGTGAATCGCAGTAAAATTGGTCTATGATAATGGGATTTGAAACATTTTGCATAATCACATTTTGGTAGCTTACTGCACGCACATAACCAGATCCTCCCTACAAAACCCAGACTTTCCTTCAATTCTCAAACAGATTATCAATGATTCTGAAGACAAGAAAATTACCTGCCAAGTCTTGATCCTAAGGCCATTGGTTGAACCTCGAAGGAAAGCATTATCCAGAACTATCTTTTCAACTATACCAGTGGAGTTGTCCTTCCCAAGACTACCTATGCTGGTGTATCATAATCATGAAAGATACTTTGCAAGTAAGTACAACAGTATAGAATACATATTCGAATCGAATCTTATTCATTGACTCTTGTAATTAATTTCGATAAGAATTTTATACCTAATAATGCAGAATGTGCAGAACTACAAAAAAATGTTGTACCTGATTCCATGACCAGGTCCGCAATAGATGGTCTTCATCTTGATATTTGAGCTGGCATTGACAATTGAAACACAATCGTCTCCTGAACACCATAGTCCAACATCACCATGTTTAAGGAGGTTATAACGCATCATATTGATTCATTAAATCGAATCTATTCGAAGTTAAATTAAATACGATACGCATGTTGGAAGGCATATAGAGAGAACCTGTTCCAATTTTGCAATTCTGGAGTACTACATTTGTTGATGCAGTGATATGGATTCCATCAGTGTTGGGACTATCCTCTGGTGCTGAAACTTTTACATTAAACACACGTACGGAGTTGGATCGTGAAATGACAAAGTGCATCTGTTGGCTGTTTTGAATTGTAAGGCCTTTCACGCTTATGGCAGAACTTGAATCTATTGTCAACGCCTGCAATTTTATTACATTAAGTTTTCATTTCTACACGTCGTTAAATTATTTTTTTTGCTGCATACAGTTCACGGTGTTTGCATGATAGGGATAAGAACCTCACAGTTGGTGCTCCTTTGCATGGCTGGAAAAATGAAAATTTAAAAAACATAAGTAAACAGTGAGAATATGGTCATAAAATTCGTTCTTGTTAGTTAAAAGCCAGAATAAGTAATGAAAATTACATTGGACTTGTTCTTTTTACAAGATGCTGCCCACCATTTACTGCCTGAGCCATCAATAACTCCACCTCCTTGAAAAAGAACCTTGGTTAAATTAGAAAACTCAAGCCAATTCCTTGAATTTTTGGGGCCCCAACTCTTTGGTTCGTCTGGTGCTACAATAGTTCCTTCAATCTGTATCGTTGATTAATGTTGTATTAGTAAAACACAAAACCAAAGCTTAATCTATTAAAGAGATAAAAATACCTGGATTACTAACTTGTCAGCACAAGGCCCTCTAAATCTTGTAGCATTGACTAGATAACGGCGTCCTTGGGGAACTAGGAACACAGATTTTGGTGTAGAACAAGCTTGTTTCCATGCATTTACAAATGCCTAAAGATAGTAACACAAATGTAGAAAAGAACGTAAATTTTAAGATTAAGAAATAGGATAAAAGGGTGCCTTAAATGGTTGTACTCACCTGAGTATCATCGGATGTTCCATCTCCAACTGCACCAAATGCATCCACATTCACAAGAATCTTGTTTGCACGATCAGATTCCCACGATGGCAACTCCAAGAGCTCGAATTCCTCATTTCCATTTTCTTCTACATCCAAATTCTCGAGCTCCCCAAGCACCTCGAATTCTGGAGAAAATTTTGGTTCTGCATTTCTACAAAGCACCAAAAGCAGAACCAGAAAGGCAAGAAATAGAAACTTGTCCATGATATCTAGGTAGGTTTTGTATTTGTTATGCTAGATTGCTTTGATTTACATAAATGAAGTGAACCCCATAGGGATATTAATTTATAAGTATGATTCAAATGGAGGGATTTGTGTGGGTACATGGCTTGGCTTGGAAGGTGGACATGGAAGTGTTGCATATGCCTACACTTGAAGTGTAAGATTATATAATTTTGGATGATTTTGCTTTACTCTTGAGAATAGTGGCCCAATGCATCGACATCCCTAGTCAAACTGACTAGTGCTATATAATTTTCTTTTGTGTATTATTTTTCAGGTACCTATTCCATTACAGGTTGCCATATAATGTGGTCCAGCATATAGGATAATTTGGCATTCATAGATATGAACCTTGACTGCAACTTATAATTTGGAAGACTCTACTGAAGAAACCAGATGGTATAATGTCTAATCTCTGTTTATTCTTTTCCGAACTTTGTTTTGACGTATTTTTTTAATCAATTTCTCGCGATGATTTTTGTCAAACATGCTCTATGAAATGAGGAGCACATATCGAGTCACACTTTTGTAATTGTTTTTTTTTTCTTATTTAATGATATGAAAAGCAAACAAGTTTTTTTAAGCCTTCCTAAACAAACTTTGGATCGAAACTGTACTCAACGAGAAAATGTCCTAATTAATTAATGAAAAATTGATGATAAGAATGTAACAAAAAGAGTGGAGACATAATCACATAAACACAATACTAAGCAAATGATGTAAACATTGTCCCTATTTGATACAAATTTTTTAAAACTTATTTTTTTCCCCTAAACTCATTTTCAAACTATTGTTTCTCCCAATAAAATAATTTTGCCATGGACCCGTAACTTTTTCATACTTTTTAGCCATGCATTTTCGAAAAATATTAGTTCCTACAAAATTTATTCTTAAAAAGTCTACAATAAAGGAGTATCCTAAACTCATTTTCAAACGATTATTTCTCCAAATAAAATAATTTTGCTGCCACGCATTTAAAAATAAATAAATTATTTTGCACAAAATTTATTCTTAAAAAGTTTACATTAAAGGAGTATCCTAAACTCATTTTCATACGGTTGTTTCTCTCAATAAAATAATTTTGCTGCAATGCATTTTCGAAAAAGATATTTTTCACAAAATTTATTCTTAAAAAGTCTACATTAAATATTCCTTTAATGTAATTAAAATTAGTCCAAGAAACAAAAATGTAGTGTGAATGTATATGCCCCCGTTTGGTATCCAT
>CAIGRL010241574.1:0-16523 GCA_903798325.1 Fraxinus xanthoxyloides
TTTTTTTTTTTTAAATCATTTTTTCTGAAGACTTGATTTTTAACTATGATTAAAAGGGAATTAATTCCTGCTATGTTTAGAATTAATACATTTCGATAACGAGTTAAGAACAATGGAAATAAACAGAAACTAGAGCACGGAAAGTTATAAAATTAAGGAGATAATAAACTTAAAATGAATATGAGGAGAACTGAGGTTAGCTCAAAGCAAATCTGCTTTAACGGAAACTCGCACAATTGAACTTTGTTTTCATGCAACACTATATCTTACTTGATTGACGAGTCAAATCTGATTGTATTCATCTTGACTGGATTGAAGCTTGAATTTGAAATACAATATACCCACACACTCCAAAAAGAGTTGACTTTTATCAGCTTTTCTTAACAATTTAGATTTTATTTGGCAGAAAACATATAAGATGACAACTTGTCTACTAGAGTGCATATGCAAGCTTTTACTTATGAATTTCCTTAAAGTACTATATTATGCCGAACATTTAATTCAACCACTGTCAAAGATAGTGATTATGATAGATTCACGCAATTAACATATTCACAATGTACTCACTTTTAAATGGTAATATTTGTTGCATAAGTACCTCCTGATGCTAATAGAACAGAAAGTATTTTTAGACCATGTTATGCTGACTTAAACTGCAATTTTGACTTTAGTCCATCATCATAATTTAACAGGGTTAAAACATAATTTGATCTTTTTCTAGAGTTAATTTAATCAATGGTCACTAAACTTTGTTATAGATTACTAATTGCTCATCGAATTCAAAATGTTACTTTTTGCTCTCCGAAACTTTGTTATAGGTTGCTACTTGCTCATCAAAATTTGAAAGGTTACTTGTTTTTTACCCAAATTTGAATAAAGTTACGCATTAATCACTCATATCATTTCCATTAATGATACCTATAGCAAAGTTTGGTGAGCAACGAGTAACTTTACTCAAATTCAGGTGAACAACGAGTAAACTTTTAAATTTAGATGAGCAAGTAGTAACATATAGTAAAGTTCAGTAAGCAATGAGTAACTTTTTAAAAATCAATGAGCAAGTAGTAACCATAACAAAGTTCAGTNGGTCACTAAACTTTGTTATAGATTACTAATTGCTCATCGAATTCAAAATGTTACTTTTTGCTCTCCGAAACTTTGTTATAGGTTGCTACTTGCTCATCAAAATTTGAAAGGTTACTTGTTTTTTACCCAAATTTGAATAAAGTTACGCATTAATCACTCATATCATTTCCATTAATGATACCTATAGCAAAGTTTGGTGAGCAACGAGTAACTTTACTCAAATTCAGGTGAACAACGAGTAAACTTTTAAATTTAGATGAGCAAGTAGTAACATATAGTAAAGTTCAGTAAGCAATGAGTAACTTTTTAAAAATCAATGAGCAAGTAGTAACCATAACAAAGTTCAGTGGTCATTGATTAAATTAACTCCTTTTTCTAGAATGATAAATAGGCAAAGAAATGCAGTTTCATCTTACTTCAAAATTAGTGAATCAGCTGGAAAGAGATATCATTTTCTGTTAAAGCTAATAAGAATTTACTTGGGTCATTTATGGTCTACAAATTGGTTCTTTAAACTTCAAAGGGATTTGGATTGAAATTTGGAGAGTTAAAAAAACACCTGACAAAGGAGAAAAGCAAAGCCTTCTCGAATCTGACAAAACACTTAACAGGAATCAAGAGTGCATTGTTTTCTTAGGAAAATATTTTGTATTGCTATTCCATGGATTGTATTGCTAGATACTGTGAACACATTAAGAAGAGACAAGGCCAGATCTGTTGTTGAAAAGAATCTTAAATCTGTTAGATCATCATCTGTTCAAGAATGCAATAATAGAGGTGCAGGTGGAGTGTAACTTCTATTGAACCATATGCAGTATAGGCATTTAGTTTTCTGGCATATTAGATACCTAGAAATGAACTCAGGCTCTACTTGGTTTGTTAAATTCTTTAAGCTGGACCTGTGGTTGAATTTTGAAACAATGGGGGAACTTGGTGGAGATGTGCGAACTTTTTAGTTTCAAATTGCTGTTATGAATGTATTTACTGATCAAAAGACAACAATTCTGTAGGTTAAGCTAGTTTATAAATTATCTGTTGATTTAAGTGAACGTGTATTAAAGAATCTATGGTTTCTAGAAGATCCTAGATAAGGGAATCAGACTTGATATACTAACAGAGATGCTGTATGCATAGGACCCTACAAAGAGGGGTGGCAGTGTAGTTCAAATTCTGAACAAACATGAGCATTCTCTGTCATGTCTAACTGTGCCTTTTCTGACAAGGATGTTGGATTTTATCCAATTGGAAAAATATTAATCCATCAAATAACCTTCACAAAGTGGCCTCTTTTTGGGCGTGGATTGCTACTTTTGGGGATCACTTTTACAACTATTAACTTGTAGAAGGTGGTATGTATCCCTTCAGGAAAAGTGACAGAAGATGGATGATCATTTTCCCTTTCAATTTTCCAGTGAAGGATGCTTTCTTTATTCATACTGTTACTCGTCTGAGGAGTTCGGTACATGCCCTCTTTTCTATCCTGCATAATGATACCAAAGTTGGTGGAGACCTTTCGACTGAGATGTACCAACACCCTCCTGGTCGGCGAGTTGGTGTCCGATATGTATTGGACACCAGCATGTCATCAACGCATGTCGGAAATGCCAGGAAGCGTGTCCGAATTATTTATTTGATTTTATACAATAGACATATCGTTATCACAGTACCTTTGACACCATATGATACCGACATATCGGAAATGCCAAGTGGTGCGTTCAAAATATTTTTGTATTGTTGAACAAGTCGTCGAGACGCTAGGAGATACATCGATGCGTCTTCGACATGAGTCTGAAACCTCAGGTGGCATGTCCAAGTTATTTTTTGGTTTTGTACTTTTGAACACACCATATGACAATGTGGAAGATACATTGTCGACAAGCTTGAATTTAATACAAAAAATCTTTACATTGTAAATAATAAAAAATTGAAAAAATAATATTATTTTAATCCGCATGTCTGGACGTGTCGTTTTGGTACTCTTTTTAAATAATGCGTGTTAGGGTATCCGTGTCGTGTCCGTGCCGGATATCATACTCTGATGAAATATTTGCATCACATTTGAAAACCCAAAATTAGCCAATTTCCTTTTCTTGGCTTTTTTGGAGTTTATGCCCCTATTTGATGATCATTATTTGGGGAAACAGTGTTTTGTATAGTGGTTTTTAGGAGAACGTGTAGTTAAATAGTATAGAAAAATTTTGAATTTACGTTCAAAATATTTTAATGTGAACGTGTGTGGTTGAAAATGAGCATGTAGAAAAAAGAATTTACAAATAATGGTGATCAAACATGGGCTAAAAGGGATAAAGCTTTAATTTTCTAGTGGTCTACATTGTTGGACTATGTATCCAAGAACAGTTTGGTCCCTCAATTCTCATGTTTAAATTTTTTATAACTGGCCATTGGCTCGTAACCTTGCCTATTGATTTATTAGATTTCAAAAATTGTCTTGACCAAATGAAATCTTTACAATTCTTTGTTTGCAGATTCAAAGACGTTAAAAGAAGAAAAGAGGGAAGAGTTATTTGAGAATTTGAAGGCTGACGAATCAATTGGATGGGCTGTTGATGTGATAGACCCAAGAGAGCTCTCATCCAAAATGTTGAAGAAGTTAGTATTAAATTTTTGCTGTATTCTTTACATACTCCAGTGGAGCAGCTTTACCACATGACTTTACCTGTTCCATTCTTTACAGAAATAAGATAAACCTTAACGAAATATCACACGATTCTGCCATGGGCCTCGTCAGAAAGGTGTTGAGCATAGGCGTTCTTCTTACTGAGGTAAAAGTTAACTACTTATATCCAATGAATGCTTTAAAGCGATGACAATGGTGATAGAGCTTCTTGATAATTTTTAGCGTTTACCCAGGCTAACTCCAACAAGTGGAGGTGCCACCACTAAGTTAATGAAAGGACGACTTGCATGTCCTGTGCATACCTAAGGAAACTTTCTTTACACGATGAATGCAACCCACTAGAACAGTTTAGAAGTGTGAGAGGAGAGGTCGGCCAAAATTAAAATGATCTCTTGGGGTTCCGAAGGTTCTTTTTGTATTGGATCTTTCAGTAGCTGTAGCGATGGGGCAAAGGGAGTATCAAAAAAGGATTCATGTGGCCGACTTCAATTTTACTAGAAATAAGGCATAGTTTGTTGTTTTTCTTTTCTTTTTGTTTGTTTTGTGAATATTTTCCCCTCGCATAAGTCTGGATGTTTATAGCATCTGATGAGGTATTTCTCTTCCACTAATCATATGCCAATCATCAACGAATTGCCATACTGAATTTAGGAACAGAATAAAAATAGGAATTTCTACAATCAACTCCATAGTAAACCAACAGAAATGCAATCCACTCAAACAAAGTTTCAGTATTTTTTTTGTCTGTTTAGTATTTTGTTTTTGAAAATGACATTTAGCTCTTGGGAAGGCCCATGTTCAAGTCCCACTAGCACGTGGACCGTATAATTTTGCTGACTCAAACTTCGTTCCGAATTAGTCTTAGTGCTTATTTGGTTTAAATCATATTCTCATTACAATTTAAAGATCAAAGTAAAACTTCAATTTTAACCCCACATTTCATGGGAGCCACAAGGCCACAACTACTACCCACTTATCCACTACTCATTTCTATCAATTTACAATTTCAGCAACTTAAAATTTCTCCCAAACAAGCACTTATTTGTTGTATTTGGCTAATTTTTTGTATTCAGAGGATAGTGTGTTACACAGCTGACCTTTTACTCTACATGCTTTATCTGTCATTATGATCAAAATAATGAAGAACGGACTAGAGAAAAAATGTGGACAACAAGCATAGATCAAAAAGCTGTAAACATATTAACATACTCTGTATACCAGGTCTTTGTGGATACTGTTGGAGATGCTGAAAAGTATAGAGTACAGCTGTCTGAGAGATTTCCAAATATCAAATTTGTGGTCGCAAAGAAAGCTGACAGTCTTTTCCCTGTTGTAAGTGGTGCAAGTATTGTTGCAAAGGTGACTCTTGGTACTTTTCTTTTTATGTTGGGTCTTCGCGTTCCTCTGTGGTCATATTTTTCTGGATGGTTTTAGTGTCACAGCTGTTCTTTCTTTCAGGTCACAAGAGACAGAGCTTTACGGGGTTGGGTGCTTGATGAAACTGCTGAAAACATGCATACAACTTTTGGATCTGGATATCCCGGAGGTAATTCTTTCATTATTTTTTGTTAATTTAGAATATTATGTGGTCAATTTATCTTCACAATATTAAAATTTACATTGATTTCTTGCAGATCCACAGACAAAGGCCTGGTTGGAAGAGGATAAACACTCAATATTTGGGTTCCCAACACTGGTGCGCTTCAGTTGGGGAACATGTACAACATATTCCAAAGACATGGTTGAAGTGCTATGGTTAGTCTCTGAATGAATATAGGGTGACAAATGTCTATCTTTGCTTCTGGTTTGTTTTCTTCTTTTCTCAGCTTTTCTCATGCTATGTAAATGATCACAGGCTTTGGCGCATTTTCCTGCTCTTGAATTTTTAAGCAATTTCATGTTACTTCTTGTATCCACGATCACTGAATTTTAAATTTGGTATCTCTACGCTGATATCCTAATAATGGCTTGATAGGCTGAAAGTTCAATAATCTCTTCTGGATGCACAAACTATGCACTTATGATATAGTACTTGTGTCAAAATTTAATAGAAATCCTTTTGATAGGGAAACTGATGATATTGATGAGGATGGTAGCAATGGAAGGACCAGGAAACGACAACGAAACTAACCAGTGTTGGTTTCACTCCAGTGAAGAGAAAAAGTGCAGAAACTGAATCAAGTGGCAAAGGTCGTTGCAAGTTTTTCCAAGCTCGTAAACTTGAGCTTCTCTCCCATTTCTGAAGGCAATTTGAATCTTTTCTGTTACAATGGGTATCATGTTTCTGTCTGTCATTCAACTAATCTTTCCTCGTTGTTTTTTCTATTATACTAACAAAGGAAATACATTTTATGTCGATTATTTGTCTTCGTGTCAAAACTTTTGATTTAGCAAGTGATGGTGGGAAACTTGAAAAAATCGCGTTTAGTGGTAATGAGTGACTATTGACCGTTAGTAAAAGAGAATCTTTTGAACCATTTAAATGTGCCATTTGGTACATTTTCTTTTTGATTTGAATGAGAGAATTATCCTACTCACTGATTTAGAAGGTTGTTGGGCAACGAATCTGTTGTCTATGATGTGTTAACTTTTAGCCAGAAGTTTTATTGTGGATGCAGTATTTGACCCTTGTCTAGCTGGTTTTGTATACTAACAAAGATTGAAGTCGTGTAGAAGTTTAATTTCAACACGAAAGCCAGAAGTCAAAGACTAAATAGAATCTGCTGTTGCCCATTAGTGTTCCCCTTCATAGGATGATATAAATATCCAAAAAACCTTTCAGATGAATGCTAGCGTATTTTCCTGCTGAAGAGCAATCTGAGGTTTGTTTAATACTAATGAGCAAAGCCCTGTGTTCTGAAGGAAGACAAATGTCAACATTGTGGAGGTACAGCTACAGTGCTTTTTTACTTATTTTTCCGAACTGGTTTTCCTTTGAAGAGCTTGTAGCCCTGTACAATTTTTAATGGTTGAAATTATAGGTAGCATATGATGAAGAGGCAACGCAAGGAGAAACTTTGAGCCAGTGTTTCATGCTTAAACTTTGAAGCAAGTTCTCTAACTCTAGCATTTGATTACCAGGAAGTAAGCTATTATGCCATCACTGAGGGTGCATATTTTAATGCTTTCAGTCGATGTCTTTTAGGTAATGAAGAAAATCCATGGATCATATGATCTCTCACGTTAAATAGTATGATGTTTTCTGTGTCGTAGGAACATGCATGTGGTACTCATGAACAGAGCCGAATGTATCAAACCTTGTATGTGCTGCTACTGTTCTTCCTTGACTCATTGATGGCTATATCTATAATACCAAGTAAACTCCTTTACAATGAGATCCTTATTGATTCGAAGAGACATAAGATACCTTAGTTAGGAGGTCAGTCGACATGTGCCGAGCTCACTGATACCCAAGTTCAATTTCAAACCAGATTGAGATGGAATGAGTTGAGCTCATAGTTCGAGGGATTGGCTATGTATAATTGATCTATAAAATGTTCGAGCACGCCAAATAAATCCACTATTAATGTCAAACAATTGACAAAGAGGCTAGAGCTCATGTTGGGGACATAGGCTAAAGCTCGTGCTAGGGTTCAATTATCAAAGAGTTGCTGAGCTCAAACCATTGAGGGTCCAAATCAAGAGGATAAAGTTAATGTTAAGGTGGTTATAAATTGAGCCAATTTGCAATGACTTGTTGATAGAACTTATACCATTTATTATGAATACTAAAGTCAAGAAATATAACAAGATAAAAAGACAGAACACAAGATTTTATGTGGAAATCCACATCAGGCCCCTGTTTAAGTCACATTAAAATTTTCATTCACATTCTTCTACTCATTTTCAACCACACATTCTTTAATAAAATAATATTTTTCATCACATCAATAACTTTTCCCTTTTCAACCACACATTCTCCATCAATCTACTATTTCACAATACATTCTTTCAAAATAATGTGGCTCAAACACACCACAGGGAAAACTTGTGGGTAGAGGCGAAAAATTCACTATGATCAATAACAAAGAAATACAAAAGGATATTGCAAGACTCTCGGTCTATCTCAAAATATGCGAATCTCTTTCCTTATAAACTAGATTTTCTCACTTTGATGTTCTCTCAATGCTATACAATGTTTTGTTATACTTTCACACGGTTATACATCACATGGGCTATATTTAATAACTCATTACAAGTGTTTTAGATGAAATATAACTCAAGAAATGAATCAGAATCGAAAAATGACTCTCCAATCGGAATACAACGCTGCTCAAGCGCTAGGCGGGTGGCAACTTTGTCGCTGCGCTTGGGCAAAATGTTGGCATCAAGTCGGTGCCAACTTTCTGTTTCGTTTTCACCCTCGATGCTCGAGCGCCAACGAGGCGCCAGCTAGCTAAAAAACATGGACTTATTCTCCGCAAAAACTTCAAAATAAAGTTTTTAATTATCCAAAATCCTTTTACCAATCAAACTTCCAATCATTAGTGAACTTTGATCCATTTTTCAACCATACTTTCAAACCAAAAAGACTCTTATTCCTTTTATCAATTAATCAACCTTATCATAATCCCAAAAGGAATTCGAGTCATACTCCCAACAATTTTTACGTTGACACAAATTTCAATGTTAGAAATTATTCTTCAAGCAACTCTCCAAATAGAATGTTACAAACTCCACCTCTTCCACCATGCCTCTCCGAGCATACTCAGGAACTGCAAACACTGCTTACCAATAGAACTACCTTGGACCCAAAACCTGTTTGACTCATCCCGTTCACTTCCAACTCCACTTTAATTGCCAAACATGCTCGAATCACCACGAGACACGATTATCAAAATCAAAACTAGCTCCACCCGAGCCGGTGACAAGTTTTTCAATATCATTGCTCAAATAACTACTAGTACCACTTATCGAACCATAAGTTGCAACTGCATCCTAAGTGATTGTCGAACCTTCCAAAACATATAACTGGGACTTTCTCTGTCCCTTCATCACAACTCTGGAACCATTGCTAACTTTTAGAATTCCACCCCCACCAGTATATATGTACCCTTTTGAATCGAGAATACTCAAGGAGATAATATTTTTGTTCAAAGTAGGAACACGTCTCACTTCACCAAGGGTCATGACCTTCCCATCAAACATCTTGAATTTGGTCTTATCAATTCCATCTATATTATAAAGCGAATTATTTCGTATCACCACGGAACCCCTTGTAACAGTTTTATATGTTGAAAACCAATCCCTATTAGAACATAAATGAAATGTGTACGTTGTATCAAGAATTCAATCCACACAAAGTTTGGAGTCACCTTCAGAAATCATCAAAAGTTCTCCATCACTGTAGTCTTTTTCTATAAGACTAGTTTCACGAGACTGATCTGTAGGAACAAATTTATTCATGTCCTGCCACTTCGGACAGTCCTTCTTTTTGAAGTAATAATAGACTATATCACCGTCATTAGCCTTTGACGTACCCCTTCCATGACCACTCGAATTCCTCTCACGAAAAATACCCTCTGCCTGGCATGTGATCCGACGATCAGCTGCTTCATCTTCTCTCTAGAATAAAGAGTATCATAAACTTCGTCAATTGTGAGAATATCTCAAGTATACAAGATAGTGTCCTGAATGTCATATATAAAGCGGACAACGAACATAACTAAATTAACCATGGGTCATCTTTATCGTGCTTGAATTCCATGGTCTCCAAATCAGCGACGATGTCCTTGAATTTAGATTGATAATCTTCCAAAGATCCAACTTCTGTCCTGCGATGGGAATATAAGCACTGCTTTAGATGCAATTTGTTGGTTAGACTCCAAGTCATGTATATTTTTTAATCGTAATGCAACGACAATTTCCTCATTTACCACGTCCTAAAGAATTTGATTTGAAAGATGATGATATATATGTGATAGGGCATTACGATCCTTACGTTGTTTCTCATCTAATGTCAAAGTTATGGGCATTCTATTAAGCCCCAACAAAGCATCATCAAAATTCAAGTGGGTAAGCATTGTTCGCAACTCGATCTGTCACAAGAGAATCTGGTATTGCGATCCAAAAGCGAAATCTCGAACTTCATGCGTGCCATCCCGAAACAATCAAACCTTGTTGCTCAAACCCCGCTTTAATAGAAGATCAAATTGGCTTCCCCAAGAACTTCAAACTTTGGCTCTGATACCAATTTGTTATAAATTGAGCTAATTTGCAATAACTCGGTAATAGAACTTATACCACTTATTATGAATATTAAAGCTAAGAAATAAGACAATATGAAAAGAATTATTTAAGAACACAAGATTTAACATGGAAACCCAAATTCGGGAAATCTACAGGCAGTGGTGGAGAATTCACTATAATCAATATCAAAGAAGTACAAAAGGATCTTGCAAGACTCTCAGCCTATCTTAAAATATGCGAGTCTCTCTCTTTCTCTCTCTCTCTCTCTCTCTCTCTCTCTCAAATATAAGCTAGATCCTCTCATTTTTTATTCTCTCTCAATGCTATACAATGTTTTGCTATACTCTCATAAGGTTATCAAGTTTATACATCATGTAGAGTATATATAGGAACTCATTACAAGTGTTTTTTGATGAAATACAACTTAAGAAACGAATGAGAACATAGTTATAAAACCCGGGCCTTGCCCTGACCGGATAGATGAATTTAATAGAATGTACATGACTCGGTCAAAAATTATCTTTGACCAAATTAACTAACGGTTTTGACCAAATTAACACGACCGTTTTACCGATTTTCAAAATTGTCTTTTAAAATTTTGGGGATCCAAGGAGTTAAACATTAGACCTCTAAATAAAATAATTAGTTCTTCACCATTGGAGTTGTAGGGCACTTTAATTTTTTTTTATGTACAATAAGTTATATGTATCCAATTTATCATATATATGTTTTTTAAAACTATTTGTATAAAGACTTTGTCAAGTATTTTACTTTATTTTATTAAACTAAATAAGTAGTGAAAATAATTTTAAAAAATATAATTTTGCCTAAAAAAATTTTATACTTTGATTTTTTTTTATAGAGTTTTATGCAATAACCCACCGGTTCAACCAGTAACCCGAGACCCACTATCTTGTCTGGGTTGATGTACAGGTCAGGTCTAATAACTATAAATCAGAATTAAAAAATGACTCTCCAGCCAAAACACACGGTCGATCGAGCACCAGGAGAGTGACAGCTCCACCCCTCTGGTGAAATGTTGGCGCTAGGCAGGCGTCATCTCTCTGCTCCATTTTTCACCATCGATGCTCGAGCGCCAGTGATGTGCCCAACTAGCGAAAAAGCTTCGACTTTTTTCTCCACCAAAACTCCAAAATTAAGTCTTCAATTATCTAAAGTCCTTTGATCAATCCAACTTTGATTCATTTTTCATTGAGACTTCCAAAAAGAAGACTCTTGTTCATTTTATCAATCAACCGACCTAATCCTAATCTCAATAGGAATTTGGATCATACTCCAACAAAGGTAATATAGCACAATAGAGAGATGCTCAACAAGAGAGCTAAAATGGAGGTGTGCTCCATTAGAAAATTTTGTTATTTGTTTGAAATGCGTTAGACACATAAGACAATGTTGCACCGATCAATTTGAAATGCATTAGACACATAAGACAATGTTGCACCGATCAAAATGTCAAGAATACAATTCGAAAAATAACAACTTGCGTTGCATTACTGATCTTTATTTTCAAGTTTTGGCAGGTTTCACGCTCCAAATTACGCTATAAGTGTGGACGTATGAACGGGTTTGGAACGAATGCCGTCATTAATCAATGAACACGAATCACTGTCTTTATCATATGGTGAGCCTTCATTCAAACTTCAATTATGTCCTCACTTTGAAAATTCCTCTCTCTCTCTCTCTCTCTCTCTCTCTCTCTCTCTCTCTCTCTGTAGATAGATGTAGATACAGAGACGTATGTAAAGTTAATAATGGCTTCGGAATCCATAGATGCTCTTGTCCACCAAAGCTCAACACTAGAAAAACCCATGTCAGATTCCCCAAAAACCTTGTTTGATCTTCCAATTATTTGTTGGATTAACTGAGCCTAGATCAATAAATAAATCAACAAGACACATAAGACAATGTTGCACCGATCAATTTGAAATGCGTTAGACACATAAGACAATGTTGCACCGATCAAAATCTCAAGAATACAATTCGAAAAATAACAACTTGCGTTGCATTACTGATCTTTATTTTCAAGTTTTGGCAGATTTCACGCTCCAAATTACGCTATAAGTGTGGACGTATGAACGGGTTTGGAACGTAATGCCGTCATTAATCAATGAACACGAATCACTGTCATTATCATATGGTGAGTGCCCTGTGCCTTCATTCAAACTTCAATTATGTCCTCACTTTGAAAATTCCTCTCTCTCTCTCTCTCTCTCCCTCCCTCTCTCTCTCTGTGTAGATAGATGTAGATACAGAGACGTATGTAAAGTTGATAATGGCTTCAGAATCCATAGATGCTATTGTCCACCAAAGCTCAACACTAGAAAAACCCATGTCAGATTCTCCAAAAACCTTGTTTGATCTTCCACCTGACTCCTTTTGGGTCCCCAAAGACTACGAGCAAGATTGGTTTGATCGAAATGCAATGATGCAACGCAAAACCTCCATAAAACTCGCTGGTTCAACTCACAACTCCAAGTCCTTTTCTCACCATTCTTCAATCTCTTGCAACCAAAAACACAGACCATCTCTCATTGGACTCGCAGGTTCTACTCAAACACTTCGATTGGGCTTCACTGGAGATGCTAATCAACGGCTAAACCAGGTGGGAAATCCTTCGTTGTTCAGAAGCTGGTCTGAACCCGGAGGTAAGCCACCAATGCAGCTATCTGAACCGGGTTCGCCTAGGGTATCTTGTACTGGAAGGATTGGATTCAAGAATCGTGGTCACAGGACAACCGGTTTTTTGAGGCTCTTCAACTCGATTTTTCGCCCTGGGCGATCGGTTAAAGGTGGATTTGAAAGAAAAGTTGGACCGAACGGTAAGGTAGAACCGAAACGGTCCGTGTAAGGTAAGTGGTCAGAATCATAAGGCGGCAATAAAAATGGCTGTATATGAATCTCATGGGGTATTCAAATAGGGGGGCCGTAGACTTGTACCAAATTCAATTATTCTTCTAATTTGTTAAATCGTTCAAATCATAATTTAATAATTGCATGCTTGACCACACTGAAATTGAAGAATTTCTCATCATTTTGAATATCGATTCAACTTAAAACTCAATTTTCCTACCATGCAACCTACAATTCCGAATCATTTTCTCGTTGTTCTTCAATTTCTTAAGACTGCGCCGAAGTTGTACTTTATCATATTTAATTCAATTCTCCATGTGCATTAAAAAGTCACAACTTTCATGATCATTATATGAGCTATTGTTACCAATTAATTTTGAATTGGATAATTATAACAAAATAGGCATACAAATTTGTATCATTCAACAACCTTTTTAAATTTGGTGATCGAGCATGGCAATTTTGATGGTACCACTAGTTAGGTACCCTGTCCAATTGAGAAACCTATTTGTATTCATCCACTAGGACAGAATGGGTCTCTTAATTTAGATGACACCACATTGAATAGTTCATAAATATTCATTGAATGCTCTATACGGTATCCTAAAGTAAATCGTACTTATAGTTGACAATATTTTGATTCATTTTGCACCAACTTTCATGAGTTAGATTTCTTCAAGTCCCATAAGGTGGTCAAGCTGGGAGATCGACCTCGACCACCAAATACTTAAGTCACAAGAATATTATAAGAGCAAAATGTGTGTTAATTTATTTATCCACTACAAGAGAAAAGAGCCAGTTTTGAGGGCACGGTTTCTATATTGACAGTTTTGATGTATAAGATGTGCTCATGTGTAGTTGTTCTCTGAATTGTAGAGTTGTTCTCCATATGTTCCTGTTGGGATGTTTATTAAAAGTAGTTACAAGTGCATTTATGGAAAACAAATTATGAAAATAATATGTGATTTTGTTACATATGGTTTGATTTCAAATGGACAGTAAAAACAACGATGGAGAGAGTGAAAGGGGAAATGAGAAGTAGAGAGAAGAAAAGATGGGAAAATAAGATATAAGGAAATCCAAATAGAAAAGACATGCAAAATTAAACAACGCATAGTAAAGATAGACGAAGAAAGGACAAGTCTTGAATAGTTGTGTAAAGACGGGAGTAAAGATGTATGAGAGCTTGTGTGGAGAAACTCTGATCTGTGAGAAGAAAACTACGTAGTACTTGAGAGGAAAAAATGAAAAAGGTAAAATTAATATATATGACATCAACATGACACAAAGATAATGTCTTATGAATAGTAACAAACATTATTCTTTTGTATATTGTAGGGATTTTGACTGAGTTAGCTAACAGAGAATATAGTTGCTAACTATTCAAATTTTGTAGCTTCTCATTTGAATTGGTCGTGCTTTGCTGAAGTATGTAGTAGAATTACTGTTCAAGATTTAGAATTTTTAGATGAATAGCTATTTCTGAAAATGAAAAGTACAAAAAAATTAACACCTATTCCATAGTGCCATCTTGCTTTTCTCTTTTATCTCATTGGCTTTCTTTTGCTCTTTTCTAAAATATCTATTATATTATAATCTTGTTTCACGTTGTGGTTTTAACAAACGTCTAATAAAAATGTCATCGTGGTGCTTTTAATTTTATCCTTGTTGTAAATGAACTAAAACCCTCAGCTATTGTAATTTATTATTGAGAATACTCGACTTTCTTAATTCTTGGATTAAATAACTAAAGGTTTGTAGGTGTTGAATATTTTCTACATATGTGCTGAGGAGTATTTGAAATGAATACCTTGTTTGTCTCTATCTACATTCTCATTTCTGCTCAAAGTACTGAGTGGATGAATTGGTGGAATATTTTATATTGGATTCAAAAACTTGTACATTCATTGGTCATACTCTTCTTCCTCTTGCATGAGATATAATTTTGGCCTTCTGTTGATGAATTTAAGTTTTTTCCCTTCATATTGCAGGTCTCCCCATGCATATTGCAAAACTTGGAACCCTAATAATGAGAATGTCTTCTTTATTTTTAGTGTGAGTTAGTGGAGAGTGAGTGATTAGTTTCAAGTTTCAAAGTCACTTCCCAAGCTCTATGCTTTACTTGGCACTTTGGAGTTGTTCGATTGGTGGGTTCGGTAGTAAAAACTTGGCGCGGTCAGAGATTTGCTTCAGGAACGGCGTCGACGATGGGAATTTATATAAATGTACATTTGGCAATATCTTATGGATAGTTAAAAAATAAAAAGAAAAAGCTGTCAATTAAAAACTGTCATTTCAGCACCTAAAAATAGTCCATGTCATTTCAGCACCTAAAAATAGTCCATGTCATTGACAATGTGCAACCAGTTTAATCGTGTGGTTGACGCTGCACCTCAAAATCATTTCGGTGAGCTTTTGGTAATGGTCTAACTTGTATTGGAGCGCATATCGCATTATTTTACACTACAAAAAAATTACATTTTACAACGGACAAAAATTGCTACGATATATTCTACAACAACATTAAAACCCGCAACGTACGAGTAAAGAAATGATCGAGTTATCATCTCACACACTTCTTTGACAACCAGATTTAGGTTGAGCTAACTCATCTAGACTATTTAGGTATGATATAACATTACTTGACAATTTTTTTTTCTTATAGAATGTTATCCAGTATTTTGTATTAAATATAGCTCAGATTAATATAAAACTAGAATATGAAGAGTAAGGTAAATCATTGTGCCAACAATCAAGTTGAGATCGTAAATATTCGAGTTACAAAACACTCTTTATGATCCCGATACAACATTTTCGATCCAATAGTTACCAATGACCAATAAATCTCTTAATGGAGTTCTTCTTCCTTGTGTGTGTATATAACACAATCGGATTTAGGGTACGAAATGCAGGTAAGCACGTAGCCCTTCTCCATTTGCTCGTCGCTAAGGAACGATCCATCTGATTGGTCGACTGATCCCGACACCATCAGCCCAGCACAAGTCGAGCATGTCCCGGCCCGACACGAATATGGCAACTCCATTCCAGCATCTTCAGCAGCATCAAGGATGTATTGATCATCAGGGACTTCAATTTCTTTCTCTTCATCTGGACAAATCAGTTTCACTTTGTACACTGCCATGGCACGTACTTTGAACATGGAATTGAACTGCAAACCAAATGATTTAGAAACACGCTTTACAGAGCACAATGAGGAGTCCTTTTTTATTGTGAAACACGTTTTCCTTGATGGTGAAGCTTTTAGCGCGAGAGGTGACGGAATAGTAACAGTTGCCATTTTACACCTGAGTCAAAATTGATCCAATGAAGAAAAATTAGTTTTACAGAACGGATTAATTGTTCGTGTGAAAGGGTAATGACTCATTCCAAGTTGACGATAATCAAGAAACAATGGGTGTTAGCTCTTCACATGTACATGCGATTCATTTTCTAGTCAATTATATTAAATCACCTCGTTTAAAAGATTAAATTGTTAGACGAAATAAAAAATGAGAAGTCCGGAAACCAGAGTTCGTGAATTGAAAAAAAAAAAGATCAAATATAATACTTGTACATAATTTTATGTACATAATGATATCTACACCCTCAAATGAACCGGGCCCACTTACCCAAAAAATGCTAGGTGATGATCAATCCTGATATCGTACCACTTGGATAGGATGAAAACTTCTCACTATTGACATGGCAAAAGAATCGTAACTCTGATTTTCTGAATTTA
>CAIGRL010241585.1:0-15317 GCA_903798325.1 Fraxinus xanthoxyloides
TGAAAAGATGTGGGACTCATGAAACATATGGTTGATATTGATTATTCGACTTTGATTTAGATTAAAATCTGGCGCAAACAAGTCCCTAATTTATCTCTCTACATTTGATATGAATTTAAAGAAATCTTTATTACTTCCAGCTGCATGTAACGCAATGGCGGAAGGAGGGTGGGGCATGGGGGTCACGTGCCCCCCCACCAATTTTTTTATTTTCTGTATTTTTTTATAGAAAAAAGTCACATAAAAGGACAAAAGAAAAGGTAAAAATAGATAAAATGCTTAAGGGACTAAAAATGCTGCACCGAGTGCATGAGCAAGGTTATTGCTATTTCTCGAGAAGATGGAATGACATTTTTCTTGACTATTCAATTCTGTTATCTATATCTGGAGATTATATATGCAGTTCGATGACATTTACTATTAGGTAATCAAAAGGTCGACGGTAGTAACTTATAATTCAAATTTTAACTTTTTTCGCCAAAATTCAAAGTGATAGAGCAAATTGGTTTGTGTTACATATATGATTTGTTTTCATCGTGTACAATTTATGTTCAGGAATGGTTTTTCAATTTTATATATTGAATTGTGTCAAATTGATTTAAAATGAATTTGAAATGATTATTGAATTTTGTATATAGAATGGTACTGGAATCATTATGTCCAATTTAGCTTACAATTATTGAATTGTATTTATTTGAATCAATGATTAGCATTGAATATTGTTATATATATTTCTTTTCAATTGTTGGAATTGATTATTTGTATAAGTTATGGACAAATTCTTTAAATATAAATTTGTATTTTCTTGTTTAAATTGATTGTTTGTATTAGTTATGGAACATTATGTAAGTATTAAAATGCGTAGAGAATAATTGCAATAAGATATTAAATGTTTTTATATTTTTCACATTATTTTTTTTTAGTTTGATTGCCTTTTGATTGTAATATTCTGGTAATTGCAGAGATTAGATTTGACTGGTCAAAATTAATCTCAATATATTACCTCGTATCGAAACTTTTGTATGTTGTGATATTGTATTAAAAAGGTGTACGTGTCTCCTAGCATAAATTATAAGACTTACAACTTGCGTAAGATTTGCCATACAAATCATGAAATTTTAAATGGTGAAATTTGATGAAATAATGAATACATACAAATAGTAGCACAATGTATGAACCCAAATATTATAGTGTACAAGGATACGACAAATCTATTGACAAACTCCATTTATGAAAATTCAATCAATAATTATGATGTCTGAATTAGTAAGAAGAAACCTATCTAATGGTAATTAACACATAACGCCCCCTCATTGTAATTGTGAAAAACGTTTTTACCTTTTATTTTTGACATTTTTCATCTTTATTTTCATATTTCATTACGCAAAATGTTATTTTCACATATTTTCTCAATTTAAAATTGCGAAACGACTAATATACCATTCTCTTTAAATAAAAAAAAAAAATTAACTGCAATCATAATCCGAATTTTTTTTAAAAAGCGCAAATGAGTCTCAAATAAATTATTAAAAAAGTAATCAGTACATAATATTCATAACTTTCACCGTTATTGCAAAAAATGCCACTACTTTTCTTTTTTTTTTGCATTTTCACCCTTAATTACACATTTGATTGTGCAAAACATCATTTCCATCTAATTACTCAACAACAAACTGTGAAATTAATGAATATAACCTCCTATTTAAATAAAAAATATTTTTTTTAATTTCTAATTCTTTAATAATCTATTTGGGGACTTGTTTGCACTTTTTAAAAAAATTGGGACTACGGTTACAATTAAATCTTTAGCCTTTTTATTTAAATATGAGGGTATATTAGTCATTTCATAGATTTTATTGAAAAATTGGATGAAAATAGATAAAAATGATGGTTTGCACTTTCAAACGTGTAATTAATAGTGAAAGTGTCAAAAAAATAAATC
Organism: Fraxinus xanthoxyloides; assembly: GCA_903798325.1. NCBI lineage: Eukaryota > Viridiplantae > Streptophyta > Magnoliopsida > Lamiales > Oleaceae > Fraxinus > Fraxinus xanthoxyloides. The sequence goes on from CAIGRL010241585.1 coordinate 1,943, forward strand.
CAAGGTAGGGATTTTTTTACAATAATAGTGAAATATAGTACATTATAAGCTAATTACCATTTTAATAATTAATTTGGGACTTATTCGCACTTTTCAAAAAATATTGGGACTATAGTTGCAATTAATTTTTTCTTTTCCTTTTGTTTTATTTAAAGAAAATGATATATTCGTCATTTTCTAATTTTTCAATTCAAAAAATTGACGAAAATGATCTTTTGCACAATGAAAGTTGAAAATGCCAAAAAATGAAATGTGATGACGTTTTCCATAATAACAGTGAAAGGTAGGGATGTTATGTGCTAATTACCCCTATCTAATTTAGTATTATCAAAATATTTTGAATTCTAGTTTTATATGTATAAAAGTAGTCTACTTTATTTTATATTATCTCATATACTTTGTCTCTTATTAGACCTTGTTTGAATTTTTTATTTTTTTTTTTTATCAAAATACATTTTTCTCCTTTTCTGTTAATCATACATTCATCAATAAAATGATATTATACGCAATCCAGAAACTTTTTCTTCATTTTTAACAATATATTCTCTATCAATTTACTATTTCAAAATGCATTCTACACAAAAAATGGGGCTCAAATAGATATAATCAAAATTATTGAGTGCAAAATTCATAATCTTATCATTTAAAGACATCAAAGATTTATAAAATCTGTGAAGTGTGTGTTCGCATTTCTGTATAAGTTACTATCACTAATTATTGATATATTTCATGAGACTCACTACTTTTTGCATTATAAGAAGATTATAAGTAGGAGTGCTTTCAAATGTGGCCTTTTTCTCATGGATAATTTTAAATATGGTCACCGTTTAAAGTTTTGCACAAATGGTCAAATTTGAATGGAGAGTGTCCATACAAAATTTGCTAAAATCTTTTTGAGATGTCATTGCTCATTATTATGTGCATTGTCGCTAATGAAAACTACAATGATTATCATTTCTCCAAATTGTCTTATTTTTAAGAAACAACAATCATTGATGTCTTTGTGGATAAAAAAAAACACTTGTAAATACATAAATGACACTAGAAATGTTGAACACACGCTTGATAAGTTCAAAAAGTACGTTCCATAATTAGAAGATACTCGATCTTCATTAAATGTCGTGTAACTGCACATGTGATAGTGAAACTACAATATAACTCACGTTATGGTTCCTCTATCTAGTGCTAAAACCTTGAACGTATCGAAAAACCTTCAATGTGTTCGAAAACTACAACTAGGGTTTTTTTTCTTTTAAAACATGAAACGTGCGGAGTGAGAAATGATGATAATGGTCTCATTGTCGTAAAACTACGCAAGTTAAATAATATCATTACGTCCGTCATACCAAATCAATGTATCTCCACATTGTAAATGTTACCTAAGCCAATTAATATTATTAGGGACGTGAAATTTACAAAACACTTAAGAACCCATCATAGTTACTACATTATCATTTTGTCGTTTCACATATGTTTAAAAATAAAAACATTACTAAAAATAAATAAGCTTGTTCAAACATGTTAAAAATAAAAATGTACACATACTTCTTTTTAAGCTTTGAGCATGTTTAGATTTGCTTCTTTAGCAGAAGAGATTTCTTAGTTTGATAACGTCAATCTTAGGCTCTGTTTGAGAGCCATTAATTTATTGTAACGTATTATAAAATAGTAGATTGATGGATAATGTGTAGTTAAAAAATGAAATGTTTGCGAGATTATCCTCCTATTTACCTTACCAAGTGCAGTGGTCTGGCTGCTCTGGTCAGTTGTTGGTATCTGCAAAATGAGGTCGGACTTTTTTCCCTTTGTACCTCCGACGCGAGAATTAGTAATTGGTTTGTAGTAAGAGAGTAGTATAATGAGAATTTACGTAGTTCGGGTTTTCAAGAAGACCAATCTTTTTCACCTTAAAGGTATTTATAGGCATTTGTGGATACGCGTGTGCTTAGGCGGTTGCTGGTGCCACGTGTCCCATGTAATTCTCCTCACTTCCCCCACGTTCGGGTAGAATGACCCCTACTTTTCTAGTGGTTGGTTGAGTCCACGCTCGCTGTTGGCCGGTTTCTCTCCAACTCATTGTCGTTCGCATGGTTAAGTGTGACGTTGAACTTATTGCGATAGACAACCTATCTAAGCATAGAGGGCCTCATGGGGGTCGACGACTTCGTGGAGGTAGACAATTTTATGCTGGTAGATGACCCATGTGAATGTAGATGACCTTACGGGAGTCGACGGTTTCATTGTGGTAGACGTCCTCATGGGGGTAGACAATCTCATGGTGGTCGACGACCTCATGGTGGTAGGCGACTTCATGGAGGTAAATGGCCTATGTGAATGTAGATGGCCTATGTGAATGTAGATGGCCTCATGGTTGTAGGCGATCTCATGGTTGGTAAACGATCTCATGGTGGTAGACGTCCTGATAGTGGTAGACGGCCTATGTGAACGTAGATGACCTCATGATGGTAGGCGGCCTCATAGTGATAGACGGTTTGTAGGGGTAGGCGACCTATCATGCGGTGCTTTACGTGGAGTACATATCAAGTGACTCTCACCTCACGGACCATCTTGAATAATTATTAATGTCATCATGTATCAAAAAATAAGAACATTTTCTTGGTCTGTATGTAGACTATTTTATTGTGTGAATGTGTGATGAAGAATGTTACTGTAGCAAATAATTTAAACAAACGCGAGTTTAATGCTTCTAAAAGAGTTGAGATATTTTATCTTGAACTTACCACCACCTTGATATAATTTTGTTTTATCTTTTTATTAACAAACGAAAAGCCGTATATTATTGGCACTTTGATACAATGTTTCCATTTTTATAAGAAAATGTAATGTGTCAAAATATCAAAATGTATCGAGAGGACATCAAAGTAGCGAATTCGGAAAAGCAGATATCATCTCAAAAAGAAATAAGCACAGAAAGAATCTTATAAGCTAAGCCAAACATGCTCTTATGTTAGCCAATCGCGATAATACGTACACATGGACCGCCCTTTCTGGACCAGACGATTCCTCTCTATATAAACCTAGATCCGTTACACAATTTGCTATTCCCCAATTCTTCACATCTCAGAGCAGAGTCTCTCTCTGGAATGGACACTATTCAATCAAACTACATGGATTCGCCGTCTGAACCTCCCTCCGAATCGCAGGAGTACTCAAGTTTTCAGAATTATTCTCACTCCTATCCTGAAAACCCTTCGGATTCACATCCCGAAACTCAATTACAAAAAACCCTAGATTCATCAAATCCAGAAGAAGATACACCTAATCCAACTATTGAAGATGGAGCTCCGAATGGAAGTGCGTCAAAACCCGAGATGCCGAAGATTTTGGTTTCAGAAAATGGGTTGACCACTAGCACCGACAGGGATTTCTCTGGAGGCGAAGACGAGACAACCAGCAGGAAGCGGCGGAGGTCCCGGTGGGATCCTCCGCCGAGCGAATCGAGCAACGATGGGGTTGGAACTGGAGGAGTTGATGATAATAGTGGGACTGGTGGGAGGAAGCGGAAGTCCAGATGGGCTGATGACGAGCCCAAGCCCGCGATTCAATTGCCTGATTTCATGAAGGATTTTACTGGAGGTATTGAATTTGATCCCGAGATTCAAGCTCTGAATAGTAGGTTACTTGAAATTAGTAGGAAATTGCAATCTGGGTTACCTTTGGATGACCGCCCTGAGGGTGCTAGGTCGCCTTCTCCGGAACCTATTTATGATAACATGGGAATCAGGATTAATACTAGGGAGTATCGTGCTCGTGAAAAATTGAATAGGGAGAGACAAGAAATTATATCACAGATAATTAAGAAAAACCCTGCCTTTAAGCCACCTGCAGATTATAGGCCGCCTAAGCTTCAGAAAAAGCTTTACATCCCAATGAAAGAGTATCCAGGTTATAATTTTATTGGACTGATTATTGGACCAAGAGGGAACACTCAGAAGAGGATGGAAAGAGAGACGGGAGCAAAGATTGTTATTCGGGGTAAAGGTTCAATGAAAGAAGGTAGGCTGCAGCAGAATAGGAATTTGAAGCCCGACCCTTCAGAAAACGAGGATTTGCATGTCTTGGTGGAGGCTGAAACTCAGGAGGCTCTTGATGCTGCCGCAGGTATGGTTGAGAAGCTCTTGCAGCCGGTTGATGAGGTTCTCAACGAACATAAAAGACAACAGCTTAAGGAGCTCGCTGCATTGAATGGTACTATTAGGGATGAGGAGTATTGTAGGTTGTGTGGCGAGCCGGGGCATCGACAGTATGCATGTCCTTCTCGTGCTTCAACATTTAAGAGCGATGTTTTATGTAAGATATGCGGTGATGGTGGGCATCCTACAATTGACTGCCCAGTAAAGAATACTACGGGTAAGAAAATGGATGATGAGTATCAGAACTTCTTGGCAGAATTGGGAGGCACTGTTCCTGAGTCTGCAACCAAGCAAAACTCTGCAACACTTGCCCTTGGCCCTGGCAGTTCAGGAACCAATCCTCCTTGGGCGAGTAGTAATAACACTACACAAGCTGGTTTGGGGTCTAGCATAATCAAGCCAAAGGAATATGACGAGACAAATTTGTATATTGGATATCTGCCACCTACTATGGAGGATGATGGTCTGATCAGCTTGTTCTCTCCCTTTGGTGAAATTGTGATGGCTAAGGTTATCAAGGACCGCCTATCTGGTCTTAGTAAAGGATATGGATTTGTTAAATATGCTGATGTCCAACAAGCTAATAATGCCATTGTGAGTATGAATGGCCACAGACTAGATGGGAGAACTATTGCAGTGAGAGTTGCCGGTAAACCTCCTCAGCCTACCGTGCCGCCTGGCCCTCCTGCTCCAGCAATGCCTACATATCCTCCAAATCAGCCTCCTGGTGCCTACCCATCTCAGCAGTATAATACGGGCGGTCCAATTGGCAGTGCACCACCAGGGAGCTATACTGGGGCTCCAGTTCCATGGGGACCACCTGTGGCTCCTCCTTATGCATCTTATCCTCCACCTCCTCCGGGTTCAACCCTTTATCCTCCACCTCCTCCATATGGGATGCAATATCCACCACCAATGCCACCAGCATCTTCTGGTATCCCATCACAGACTGTTTCTCTTGATACCCTACAAAATTATGCGGCTTCTGGGGAGTCACAACAAAATTATCCACCTGGAGTGCAATCTCAGAGTAGTGCACCTGCTCAATCTGCTTCGACTTATGTCTATGGAAATTCTGTGATATCCGTGCCACCAAATGCCCAAGCCGCGTATCCAATGCCTTCATACAGTTACCCATCTTATTACGGTTCAGTTCCCCCTCCCCCTCCTCCTGCTGTGCCTCAGCCAACTGTTGATCCTTCACAAAGCTTGAATAATGTTCCTTGGGCCTCAAACCTACCTGTACCTCCACCTTCATCATCTGCGGAGAAGAGCAGCTATAGTACAGATGCCGAATACGAGAAGTTCATGGCGGAAATGAAATGATGATGCAACCATCCGGGATGACCTTTTCGTATGAATGGTAAACACGCTGGATTTATTTCCTGTCTTGCATTACAACAAGATATAATTGTATTTATGAGGGCAAGAATCGTCTCCAACTCCATCAAATTGTAATCACATACCGCCCAACACCTGTTGATGTGATGGCTGGAGATTACAATGAGGGAATTGGGAAGACAAGAAAATTGAACCAAGTAAATCTCAGATCTTTTTATCACGATGGTCAACTGTGATGTGAGTTTAACACGTGTTCGTCGTCCAATAATATGCGAAGAGCACAATAAGTTTTCTTCTCTAGCAAGAGGAAAGAACAAAAGTTTACTGCAACCTTTCACTTTTCACCTTTTTTTAATTTTTTTTCCTCCTTTTTGTGTCTTGAGTTTTGGTGAGAGGGAGTTGAAGTTTCAGGACACCAATGGAGTAATCTGATTTTGTCAAGTTTTGCCAAACCATTCTTCATAATGGACTTACCTTTTCTTTTCAATTTATAATGTTAACTAGGAACATATTAAAATGGGGATGTTAAAATATTTTGATAGGATGACTTAGGTAGTTGCTACATTCGTGAGTGGATCTAAAGAAGTCCTTAGTTATGAGAATGATGCGGTCCGTCCAAGTAGACCGTGTTAGAAGATCGAGAGGTAGATTGATCTGGTTGCAAAAAGATTCAATTGATTGTATCTTTCATTAGATGTATAGATGCATGAATGGAGTAGCAAAAATTATTAACGTAACTAACTCCAGATTTGATTGATAATTAGGCTTAGTTTGTAGAATTGTAGTTTTTCTATTTTTGGGGTGAGCAGTTGTCCAATTGAGGACATGATGATTCTGTAGAGTAGGCTCCCTGGTTTGCGAAGTGATTGATTTGACTCTAACCAGTGACATGGGGCATTCACAGGCAAGAGATTATATAATCTATAGTTTCTTGGAGAAATGTTCTTTATTGGAACTGTGTATATATGCCTCTGGCTGTAACTTGACTCTTAAGTTCACTCTGGACTTTGGCAATTTCCGTTAGTTACTAATTTCTTTTTATTATCATGAATCCAACTTCTTCTTTTTTTTTTTTTCACTGAACTTGAAAGTAGCTTGTATATGTTTCTCTCTTATATCCATTGTTTAACAAAGTTTCTTTTTTGTCTGATGAGGAGATGAGAACCTAATTCAGCCCTTGTTCGAGCCCCATTTTTCCAAAAACTCCATTTTCAGCTCTCCAATAAAATAATTCTACACCTAAATCGAAAACTTTATCTTATTTTTTAACCACACATTTTCAAAAGCTTACTATTCCAAAATACATTTTCCCCCCAAAATGGGGCTCAAACAAGGGCTCAGTAGGACTACAGCATTATGCAGATTATATTTTGGTTTTGTCTCATTTTAATTGTTGTTTAAGTTGTGCAGATAGGCATGTTCTGACTGGGTACAACTATCTGTGTTGCCAGTCCGTCTTCTCTCCCATTAACTGGAATCGGGCTTTCTTTAATCTCATATTTCTGTTTGATTATAAACATACATGCGTATTTTCACTTTTGGTGCAAGACTGCTTAATTATTATCCCAAGAATCATAACACTCGTTTCTTTGTCGTGATTGTAATATTTTGACAGGCTGTTTGTTGGAGCAATTGTCATCCTGATTTGTTATCTCTTGCCATGACTTACTTGTTGGAAGTTTGGGACTCACATCTTTAACCTTGCTGTACTGTTATGACCTTTGCAGAGAGTTGCCACAAAGTTCAGTTCATCTAGCCTTGTGTTACAGTACTCATTCAGAGAGTTATTCCTATTGGTTATTCCTTTTGTAGGACCATCTTCTGTCTTTTGGAGGATTATTTTTACTTGCGTCCAGACCTCTCAAATTTGATTTCTATTTTATGTTTGAACTTAATAATTGTTTTCTGTCATTGTGTGTTGTTCTATCTAACGATTGCTCAGGTGGCTGACTACGTGCTTTGTTTTCTGCTTCTAACTTTCTCCCACTTTTAGTTTATTGCTTTTAAGTTTGACAATTCCATGTTGTAGTTCCTGTCTGTGAAAGCAGGTTAATAGCCTCTACAAATCATTGCTGGAAGATCTATGCATCTTAAATTGTGAGGTTACCTGTGGTATGTTAATATTATAAATTATTTTTTATATATGTATCCTGATTTTTTTTCTTAATATTTTCTCTCTGATGTCTTTTTCTAGTGCATGTATGGCAGGTAAAGTGTGATTATGCCAGAGTAAATGTTGTGTTCTTGAGCCGTTCTTTTGACGTGAATAGATTGTGCTATTCTTAGGTCTTCTATTAATTAAAGGAATCCAGGAGTGAATGAATTTGGTTGTGGTGGTTGATGGTTTTGGATGAGTAATTGCAGGAAGAATATGTGGTACAAATGGAGTGGTTAATAGGATTAGTTTGGAGTTTAGGAAGTCTGAAAGGTATGATGGTTTTATTTGTATGTGAATGTTAGTTAAATTAGTGAATTGCTTTTGGTTACGTAAACATGAAGCTCAATTAGCTGGTGTCATAACTTAGTGAATAGATTGTATGAAGATATTATTTGTTTCTTTGCTTCGAAGCACTTATTTACAAGTATCTAGAGACCTCTTTTAATAGAATTCATTCTATTGCGAATTTCGTAAAGGAGGAAAAAGAAAAAATTAATTTACATAACGATGAATTGGTATATTCTTGTAGGCCACTTATTTCTATTGCGCACATTCATCTAGTTTTCTTGTGTGCCTGCTACATATTCTCCGTAAGATTGCCTCAACATCTAGAATAAAATTCAGCGTGTGTGCATGTGCTTCTGTTGATAAAACGTATTTGTGAAATTAGATATTGTTAAGATATTATGGTGACCTGCTGAATTGCATGATAACAACCGCAAGGAATGTTCGTGTATTAGTAAAGGCAAATAAAGAAAGAAAATGATTTTCGCTCTAGATGATACAATTTGAAGCTCTTTTTCGAATTTTTATCTGCTTTTTGGTCAATGTCAAGTGGATTTTGTTGTGGTCGTCTACATATGGCTATTAATCTTTGTGAAGTTATGCGTTGTTGATGCCTTAGTCTTAACTTTGTCCAATTGCAATTTGAAGTAGTTATATTTATGCTTTTTGATATTCTATTTCCTCTACACATTCTCTCTCTTCACAATCAATATCATTCTTCCTTTATGAGGATTACTTGCCTCTATTGTGTGTTTTGGGCATTTAAATGTGTGTGATTGTGTTCATTTCTGCTGTTGAAATGTTATTCCATTTAGTTTCAAATTTGTGTTTTACCATTTCTGGAACGGGTAATTTTACTTGGAATGTGCATTTATAAATTACACAACTAAAATGCCCTCGCCCTAACATTGATATGGGAAAGAGAGATGATCAATGGTTAATATACTTGAATAGAATATGTGTTAATAATGGATATACTCGGCCCCCTTTCATGCAAACCAACAGCAGCTCATTAAACCATCAGAGTGATACATCATACATTATAGTTTAAATGAATTGAAAATAATTATTCTAATAGTTGGCCCGTTTGGTCTAGATAAAAATCAGAATTATAGTAGATATTAATAAAATCGATGGAATATGTAGTTGAAAAGTTTTGGAACTCGTAAGAATTGTTGTTGACATAGATTTTATTAAATTTTTGTAGCTTGAACTTGAACTGGACAGGGGCTATAAATCAAGTCGATATTGCCAATGCATATAGATTAGAAATACAAACCAGTCTTCTGTCCTACAGCTACAATAATAAGAGAACAGATGATGATGAGTTCATACGAGTATTAGAATATCAACGTTTTAATCACTTGATTGAAATATTTGCCTGATGAACCAAATAAAATCGATAGAAAGTTGAACATAAACATAAAATTCCTGATGGTAGGCCCATGAAACTTTGAAGGTGCATTTCTTGCCTTAAACCATAAACCCTTCAATTTTGCAGAAATATTTTTCTACATTGTTTTTCATAATTTCTCATTCAAAAGTTTTCAAACATTGCAAAAATTTACGCATTTCTCCCGTGGATTCAGATCCACCCTAAAGGATAGGAATCATTTACTTAGCAACCCCACAAGTCGGACAATTTGGGAAAATGGATAGAGAACATGTGCTGCTGCTTGCAAAACAATTGAAACATGCTATGTTACAAAATGAAATGCGTCAATAGACTCCTTCCACCTCCCCTCAACATAGACATTACTTGCATACTGGAATATCCCGTTAGAAGGCGAATGCCACCAGTCGAGAAAAAGGTCCGACGATCGTTTGCTCTCCGACGATCAAGTTAACTATCGGACTAGAGAAAAAGAGTGCAAGAGGTGAACAGAGAATTAGCAGCAAGTTAGGGCTTCTAATTAGCAGGAGCTGGTGTACAAGGCCAAGCTGGAATTACCACGGTCTGTTTCTGTAGTTTTTGATAATTTGGATAGCACCCGGAGCCTCTCCCACAGCTAAAAGGTAAGGAAAAAACCATTTTTTTTTTTATAAATTACTAACACTTATTAATATTTAAACTCTATTCCCCCAAATTGGTCACTTCCTTTAAAACTCCCATTTAACTTCAAAGCAAGAACGCAAATCTTCCGTGAGTTGCCCCTTAACTTCAGGTTTCTTCAAACTTTAAAATTGAATTGAATTTGTATGAATTTTTCCGTGAATTTCCCCTGAACTTCAGGTTTCTTCAAACTTCAAAAATTGAATTCAATTTGTATGAAATCTTCCGTGAATTTCCCCTTAACTTCTGCTTTCTTCAGACTTTGAATTGAATTTGAATACTTATCATTGCATACTTCTTTATTTCTCCATTTGTGGTCATTATTCTGCTAAGATTAAGGCATATATTTTGAATTGATATTTTCCTGAATCGAATTTGATAACTTCTTTAATTCTCATTTTTGGTCGTTATTCTGCTACATTTGAGGCATATTGAATTGAAACTTTGAATTGAATTGATATTTTCCTGAATCGAATTTGATAACTTCTTTAATTCTCATTTTTGGTCATTATTCTGCTACAATTGAGGCATATTGAGTTGAAACTTTGAATTGAATTGATATTTTCCTGAATCGAATTTGATAACTTCTTTAATTCTCATTTTTGGTCATTATTCTGCTACAATTGAGGCATATTGAATTGTCATAACCCTAGTAATGGCACTTTCTTTATAATAATTGTTATTGCATCCTCTGTGATGGTTGACGTGATATCAAGACAAGAAAATACACAATTAAAAAAAAAGTTCTCATAACCCTTTATGGCACTTTATAATAATTGTTAATGCATCCTCTGTGGTTGAACCTCAAAAGTAACTCCAAAACATACAACTCACAAGAAAAATTATATATAAGGAGCTTAAATCCACCAAATCCAATTTCGTAAAGTTTTCGCCATGACCACTCAAACTCTTTTCACCATTTTTACTAATTTTAAAAGGGGTAAAATGGTCAGTTTTCATTATGTATATAAAATAAAATTTAAAAAACAAAAAAATAATTTCTTTTTTCATTAATTTTAAAATAAATTTTTATTTTTTCTAAGGAACAATTTTTTTTTTTAATTAAGTTTTTATTTCGTTCATTTAAGTACTTTTCTATTTAAGAAATGTTTTATGCAGATCATTATTCAACGAAAAATCATTTTTTACCTTTATTTAGATAAAGTCATTTAAAAATTTGAAATTAAATAAAAAAGTAAAGAAATTAATAACCTAAAGTTAAATAAAATACTTTTAAAAATAAAAAAATAAAATTAATTAACCACGCTTAGGCATGCATTTACTATCAAGACAAAGGGTATCGTCCCCCTAGGTACTCTTTTTAGAAAACTGATTTTTTTACCACGGAGAAAATTAAGATAGCCCCAAGAACAATTCTAAAAAAAAAGTATATTCTCATGAACAATTGTAGTATGTTTGTTAAGAATCCAATGGTAAAATAATTTGACTCTGCATACAAACCATGATTTGAGTTATATATGTGGATTTCATGAGAACAAACTCTACTCAATTTCCATACAAAACCCACATTGCAAGTACTGTTTCAAGTTCCTACTACAAACACTAATGATGTCAAATAAAGATTCTCTTAATCAAATGCCTCTACATATATCAAGGAAAATTTCAATTTTTTTTAAAAAAAGAAAGAAATCATGCTAATGATTTATATTGCTCGATAAAATGAGAAGCATGGAGGCAGAGGAGGTGGAACAACAGTGCATTTAAGAGACTTAAGTATGCAATCTGTCATTCAAAGATGAGATATAGCAAGAACATTAGAATAATTTCCAGATAACCTCATTAAAGTTCAAAGCAAGATGTCATCAACTCAATATCCGTCCCTTACCGTTGAGGATGGATTAAAAGATTTCTTAAATAGAAAAGTATACCAAATATAAATTAAAAATAAACGGGATAATATCACCTATACATTACCTTACTTTGTCCCCTTGTGCTCGTCTCTTTCACGCGGCGAGTACTCCGCTTGTGTATGAAATACTTGAAAACGCTTCGGACATTCTTTGCCTCCGGTGTTTAGGATGTGCTTGTGCTTGTACTTGTTATGTGCATAAATTCCTTTTTCCTTGGATAGTGATCCGCATAAATGACAAGAGAACCTTCTTTCTTTATATGACTGGGAAAACGAAAACCGAAGAAAGAAGGTTATCTTGTAATTTATGCGGATCACTATTCAACGAAAAAGGAATTTGTGCACATAAACAAGTACAGGCATATCCTAAACATCGGAGGGAAAGAATGCCCGAAGTGTTTTCAAGTATTTCATACACAAGCGGAGTACTCGTCGCGTGAAAGAGACGAGCGTAAGGGGACAAAGTAAGGTAATGTATATGCGATATTATCTCGTTTATTTTTAATTTATATTTGGTATACTTTTCTATTTAAGAAATCTTTTAATCCATCCTCAACGATAAAGGACGGATATTGAGTTGATGACATCTTGCTTTGAACTTTGATGAGGTGATCTGGAAATTATTCTAATGTTCCTGCTATATCTCATTTTTGAATGACAGATTGCTTACCTAGTCTCTTAAATGCACTGTTGTTCCTGCCTCCATGCTTCCCATTTTATTAAGCAATATAAATAATTAGCATGAGTTTTTTCTTTTTTTTTTTTTAAAAAAAATTGAAATTTTCCTTGATATATGTAGAGGCATTTGATCAAGAGAATATTTATTTGACCTCATTAGTGTTTGTAGTAGGAACTTGAAACAGAAGTACTTGCAATGTGGGTTTTGTGTGGAAATTGAGTAGAGTTTGTTCTCATGAAATCCACATTATAACTTAGATCATGGTTTGTCTGTAGAGTTGAATTATTTTACTGTTGGATTCTTAACAAACATACTATAATTGTTCAAGAGAATATACTTTTTTTTAGAATTGTTTTTGGGACTATCTTTATTTTCTCCGTGGTAAAAAAAATCAGTTTTTTAAAAGATCACCTAGGGGGCGATACCGTTTGTCTTGATAGTAAATGCATGCGTAGGCGCGATTAATTAATTTTATTTTTAAAAGTATTTTATTTGACTTTAGGTTATTAATCTCTATTTTTTTAATTAATTTTAAATGACTTTATCTGAATAAAGGTAAAAAATGATTTTATCCAGTAAAAGATTTAGATAAGATTTAAACTACGATACTATCTATATTGTGTAATTATGATTTTTAAACTTATTATTTTGTTGAAAACTTCGAAAGTATGTGTGAAATTCCTATAAATCTATTAAGAGGGTGTTTAATAGAGATTAAAATTGAAAAACTAGCCGTTATTGTTGACTTTTACCAGACGAGTAAGACCCAATAACGGTTATATTTTCAATTTTAATTGAATTTTGAGTTCTACCAAACATGCTATAAATAAGATTT
>CAIGRL010241628.1:0-11924 GCA_903798325.1 Fraxinus xanthoxyloides
ATTTTTCATTTATCACATTTTTGAACCACATTTTCATTCTCATTCTTCTACTCAATTTCAACCACACATTCTTCAATAAAATAATATTTTTCATCACTCAATAACTTTTTTTTTTCAATCACATATTCATCATCACATCACAAAAAATGCATTTTCTCCTAAAAATGTGCATCACATACACTCTTATTGTGTTTTAAATTGTTATCTATAATATTTATTTTTCATTATTTAGGTAAAATATTGGATGTAGTAGAGATTTATGTGTATATAGAATGTTTGGGAACCTTAGTCTCGATAGAAATGACGATTTCTAGCCATTTCCGGCGAGAAACATTTATATTTTATTTAACTATTTATATTTGGCATTGAGTTTAATTTCATTTGACCATTTAACTCTTGGCTCGTTAGTTTTTTGGAATCAATATCATGATTGAATTTTAAAATATTGCTTGTTCCTAGCGAAGCTTGTTGTGTTACTTTGAACATTGACAATCTAAAAAAGTCTCCCTATATTTAAAACTTAGTATTTGAACGAAAACAAAAGAGATTTAGGAGATTTTTATGTACTATATTTTATTTGTCTTCACATAAAATTCGCATTGGATCATGGAAGTTCTATTTCATGTTTCATGTCCCTAAAAGTAACATTGGGAACAACAAACAAAATGGCTATCCTGGTCACCAACCTTAATAAATTGTTACTAATGGGTCCCCAGATTTCAAAAAAGTTCAAGTTGGTTCTCAACATTAAAAAATTGTTTTGTTGTTTAAAAGGTTGGGACAAAGTTGTGAGTAGTTATAGGTTGGAGATTATTTCTGCAACTTCTCTAAAAGAAATAAAGATGTAAAGATTAATTTTTTTTTGTCAATACATGCAATTACGAATTTTTTTTTGGTAAGAACAGAATCATGATAGTTAATGGATGAAGTCATTCACATGTCAAGTCCTAAATTCAAGGAGTAAAAAAAAAATACAATGATATTACTTTTAAATTAAAGACGTGTGTTTTAGATGTGGAGTGCGAGGTAAAGATCTGGCTGCGATCAACTGTGGAATTCATCTATAATCAATTGAGAATTCATTGGAAGAAAAGAAAACATGAATATTTTATATTTCGTTTTCCTTCTTATTAGGAACATCCAGAAAAAAAAAATAAATGGTTGCTTTGTATGTCATAACAATTAAATGATAGTAATATATAATAGCAATTCAAGGCAATAATTCTCATTGTTGGCGTGCATTGTCTTGTCAATAGTGTATTTGTTAAAAATTAAAATAATGAGGTAGTGGTGGTGTGTAAGTAATTTTGAAATAATAAAATCACTTTATTTATGGGTTTAAAATTCAACAATTTGATATTAGAGCCACGTTGGTCGGGAACTAACTTACCATAGATGATCTTCTATTGTATTTTTTATTACTTGAATGAGTTTAGACATTGACGTTTTTTATCCCTTTCTTAAGGGAAATTTTTGTTAAGAGACATTTCATTTTCTTGTAATGAAGTCTCAATAGATTATAAGTGTATTTTTCAACTGCTTATTACTTTTATAATTACATTTTGTATAGTTGATCATAGCTAAATCATTAGCCTTCACTTCAAATCTAAAAAAATACGTCTTTAATTGAAAAATGAAATACTTTTTTAAATTACTTGAACGGCTTCAGACATTGACTACTGTTCGGTAAAATCCTGCAAACGTACGAGATCGTTGACAAGTAATAATGTAATGAGTTAAAAGAACTGTCTCACGAAAAATAATGTCTAATTATAGTTTATTAGTTATTATCAAATTCGACAAGTGTTGTAACACAAAATAGAAGACTTTTTTTTGTTTATATTAATTTTAAACTACGAAAACAATAAAAGTTGTTTTATTAAATATGTGATGAATATATATTGGATTTCTGAATCCCCCAATTAGTGCTATTTCCAATTTTCAACTCACAAAAAAGTAATATTATTTTCTAATGTTGATGACAATCGATAATCTGATTTTATTCAATATTTTTTTCAAGACATAACCTATGTTTAATACGGCCCAGTCTTATTGTTAATATGAATTTATACGAAAAATATGCATTCACAATATTTATTCCACAAGATTGTATATGTCATTATTATTATTCCTAATACCTATTGTTTGTGTGATAAATATACAGTGTTCTGCTAAACAATTAAATAAAACAATATGAATGCATAAATAATCAAAAACTCAAGAAATTACTAAACTCAGAGTTTTGAATTAAAAACAACAACTATTAAGGTTCATCATCCATCCAATACAAATGAAGAATCTAGTCTAACATTCTTGTAATTAAATTACATAAGAAAAAATGGAAAACATCAACTAATATTAAGAAAGATAGAAAAAAGAGGAAAGATCCGCATTGTTGACTTGAATTTTGAAATCGGGCAATGAATTTTCAATTCCTTGTATGATTTGTCATGATTTGGTGTATAAACTCGTCCTTCACCTCCAAAAATGCGTAAAATATGTATAATTAGGTTCAATGTAGGTTGTAAACGTTTTGGTCGAACTTTAAAATATATAGATTGCTAAAAGATTGCATTCGAAAAGATAACAAAATAAGAAAAGGGAAAAAAACTCAGAGGAAGAGGCGTGCACCTCTTCTACAAGTCTAGGTGGGCGCGTAGACTTGTTCAAAGTAGTTTTCAGTATTTTTATCATAACTTTGTCTCTAGATATCTAATTGAGGAAATTCAAAGTACGTTGCAAAGATAATTAAAGGATTACAATACTTTTAGAGTAAATATTTTTCAATTCGAATGTTTACTATGTCAAAAATGGGTCTAAGTATGAGACTGAAAATTCATAGCATAACGTTTTTTACTAGAACTTGATGTATGATAATATTTTGATTATATTTCATCTATTTGACTTATTTTCTCATCCAACAGACACCTAACATTCTTGAATCCTCATAGTGGGGTTTATTACAACTTTTAAGTATTTGCTCTTTAGTCCTCAAACATTGAATCTCTTACCATTGAGCCTATTTTGACCATTTTTCTCTAATTTTTCATTAAATCATATGTTTTTACCTATTGAACACGATACATAACAAATTAGGCAATATTTCATTAAGTAAATTACAAAATATCATTATTTATAGTCTCGAATAAGTGTATAAAATATACTTATCTTTTTTATATTTTATTGCTTCCAAGACAGTAGACATTTTTTATTTTTATTTTGGTCCACAATGTTCATATCAGAACAATAAACATTGAAAAGAACAAATGATCCATTGAAATAAAGTCAACGCAACACTTCTTTTTCTTCTAATGAATCCTCATTAGACTATAAGTACATTTTTCAGTTGCTTATTACTTTTATAATTTATATTTTATATACTTGGCCTTAGCTAAATCATTACACACGTCTTTCATTGAAAAATGAAATTATTGTACTTTTTTATTACTTGAATCTGGATCATGACATGTGAATAACGTTAGACATTGACCATGTTGATTTCATTTGTACTGCAAAATTAATAATCACGTGGAGCAATATGTCTTTACATTTTTTACTTTACAAGGAAATTCCATAAATAATTCGCAATTTTAACTTTAAAATTATGAACACCTAATAGTAACAGTTTATTAAGGTTGGTGACAAACATTACAATTTTCCTTATTTTTTTATAGCTTCCAAGGCTATAGCCATAATTTTTTAGGTACATGATGTTCTTTATAGGAACAAGAAACATTTAATCCCTATTTGACAACCATTATTTGGGTAAAAAGTAGAGAAAAAATTTAGGCCTATGTATAAGATATTTTTTAGAGTGAATGTGTAGTTGAAAAATGGGTATGCGCAAAAAAAAAAATGTTGAAATAATGGTCCTCGGGCATGGCTAAAGAGATCAACTGACCTGGTGACTCAATTATAGTATTTTATTTACATGAAAATGCGATTGGTGTTTAAAACAACAAAAAATCCTAAATCATGTGAATTAATTTTTTTTTTCTTTCAAATACCAAGTTTCTTTTCGTATATAGGGAGACTTTTGTAGATTGTCATTGTTCAAACTGTTAGGTTTTAGATGTTTTGTAATTGACAATTCTGTAAATAAAAATGATTGAATTGTACTGTGTAAAAAGTCAAGGAGTAATGTGCAAATAATTGAAAATATGGTTATTAGGTCTATGGTTCGAGAATGACAAAAGGATGAAAAATGGCGTGAATTTTCGCTAAAATGTCGTCAAGGCTTGGCTTGAACTACAAAAACACAAACATTGTTGTTGGACTGTCGCACCTCATTCGCTCGAGTGACACCATATCGTTCGACCGTCGCGGAGCCCTCGCTCTAGTGACATGGTCATCTGAAAAAAAATTATTTCGCGACTTAAAAGCTTTTTCCTCGATCCATTCGTTTCTTGACCTACCTATAAATACCAAATAATCACATAACTTTTTTTTCCTAAGGCTGAACATTGTAAGAGCTTCATGTGTTAGAGAATTCTTATTATTCATCTTTCAACTTTCATGATTCATTGATATCAGTTCTTGGTGGTGAGAAAAACATCGTTCTTATCATCTAAATTCCAAACCGCATTTCCTCTACTTCTAGTCAGAGTTCCGAAAATCGAGAAAAGTTGGCTGGAGTTCCAGTATTTGAAAAACAATGTGTTCTTCGTTGATCCATGGGAGATAGACGATTCCATAAGGCTAGAAGTGCGGTAAGGCAGTAGATTTTACAGAGAGCTTTGACAACAACAACTAATGATTGGTATAGGGGAGCACGAGATATAGAGAGAGTTGTAAGGAGTGTAGTCGGGAGATCAGATAGTTCGGGTTATCTAGGTTGATAGATTATAAGTTGTTTGAATCGTTTATAGTATATTGCCTGAAAAAGTGCTCGGAGTTTTCCCAGTTGGGTTTCTCCGTGATAATCCTGGTGTTGATTTACTGCTTTCGTTGTTGTTCATATAAACTGCGGTATTCAAACTTAGGACTAAAATGACCTGCATGTTTAATAATCTAGAAAAGAATTAGAAAGTAATTTGTTACTATTTAATTCGTAAAATATTTTAATTTCGCACTATACACCTATTCACTCTCATCTAGGTGGTGTTAGGGTCGAACTTTGCGTTTTTCAATTGGTATCAGAGCTTTAAATTGATTCTTGGCCCTTTTTATATAGTCTAGATGAGTCAATCATTGTCCTTATTTTCGTTCTTCGACAGAAGCAATTATGCTTACTAGAAAGTTCGAACGAGAGATTTCCTTAAAGCGTTGGATGAATGTATTTGTACAAGGTTCAAAATGGGTGGACTCCTCCTACAACGACTGCTGCTGGTGTAGTTACACTCACTAATATCTCACTATGGTCTAAAACTAATTTAGACGAATGTAATTGGAACAATAATGACCTTCATGCCCTGTTCATGATTGTGTCTATTGAGGAGTTTAGGTGAGTGTCGATGTGTGAAACTGCTAAAGAAATTTGGGATATATTAAAAATCACACACGAGGGAACCAAAACTATTAAAAACTCAAAATTGCAGATGTTGACCACTAAGTTTGAAGTGGTTAGAATGAAGGACAACGAATCGTTTGATGAATTCTATGCAAAGCTGAATGATATAGTTAACTTTAGTTTTAACTTAGGTAAAAAGATTCTCGAGTTTAAAATTGTTAGAAAAGTCCTAAGATCACTGCCCGAGAGGTTTAGACCCAAGGTCAGTGCGACAGAAGAGGGTGAGGACTTAGATGATGTTAAGATTGAAGAACTCGTAGGATCACTTCAAACTTATGAACTCTGCATCTCATAGCCTAAAAATGTTAAATTCTTCGCCATGAATACTGTTAGAGAAGAGGAGAACGAGTCCATTGATATTGAGACCTTTACGGATGACAAAATTTCTTATTTCGTTAAAAAATTCCAGAAGGTGATGAGGAGTTGAAGAAAGCATTAGGAGCGGAATAGTGAGGTCCCTAGTAAACTCTCAAGAGATAGACGTGAAAAAACACCTCTAGAACTCCCGTTAAGAAATCTAAATCTGTCAAATACCATGAGTGCAAGTGGCATGGTCACATTGGGAGTGAATGTCCTAATTTGAAGAGGTGTTAGAGTAAAGAACATCGTAAGGCTTTAGCCGTGACCATGAGTGATGAGGAGTCGGATTCCAGTTCTCAGAATGAGACATCTGGTGGTGAGGATGAACGAAAATTCATGGCTTTCACCTCGATTGCTGCAATTGAACAGACCGTTAGATTGAGAAAGTAGAAAGAGAGGATGAGAGTGAACAGTCTGAAGAAGAGTCTGATGATTAGACCGACATTCGTGAGTCTTATCGTGAATTGTTTAAGGAGAGTTTCAAAATTAAGAAGGTCAATAAATCCATCTTAAAAAATGTGCATGAGCTTGAACTTAAACGACAAATATGGTTAAATGACCTTTATGACTCGACTAGAAAATTGAGTGAGTTGAAGCTGGTTAATGAAAACTTAGAAATTGAGTGAGTTCAAGCTGGTTAACTACTGATCTTGATACATCTAATGCTCAACTCCAATTGTTTATAAGTGGCTCGCAGAAGTTGGATAATCTGCTTGGGATGAACAAGTCTGCTGGAAATGGGCATGATCTGGATTATGTTGATAACCTATTAGTAGTGATGTTTTGCAAGTCATTTCTCACAAAATTAAGGTTTGAAATTCTACTACCAAATTATTGACGACACTTAACACATATGGGTCACTTATTTCATTTACTCAACGGGTAATTTGAGTTAGATTTGTGGAAAGTTTATTATTCATTGCATACACTTATGACTGTTTACACCTGCATAATCGAGATGTTGTAGAAGGTAAATGTTTTATGCTAAAGGTCAGGGGAAGAAAAGACATTCTCCATAAAAATGAGTTTTATATGTAGGTTCTAATGTGCTTTACTGGTTTAACTTTCATAAGTAGAGGAATATACCTATTAGCATTGATGTCCTTTCCAACAAATTAAGGTTTGGAGTTCTACTATCAGAGGATTAATGACACTTAATACATATTGGTCACTTATATCATTTACTCCACGAGTAATTTGAGTTATATTTGTGGGAAAGTTTATTGTTCATTGCATATACTTATGATTGCTTACACCTGCATAATTGAGATGTTGTATGGTAAAAGTTTTTTATCCCTTCGTCATTTGTGACAAAAAGGAGGGGAGAAATTACAAGAAGCAAAATTTTAAAAAAAATCTGTATTTTCATGTCTGAGGGGTTGTTGGGGAGAGACATAGATACATTTGCCAACTGCATAAAATCATTGAAAGTTTGTAGTAAGGAGGAGTATGTGCATTGCATATCATATGCATAACTTTTTTACCCAAAGGCATTTTAGATTTTAATTTCAATTCTACTAAATCAAGTTTGTCTTTTTGGTATGTTAGATTGCATTGGTACTATGTCTTAACTTAGCATGCATGATTGAAATTGAATAATACTATATGATTCATAAATTGCCTAAATTATATAAACTACTTGATTTTTTTATTATATTGTTTTTCACACATTTTACATTGGGTGTTGAGTTATTTGTTTCAAAAATAGGTGTCGATTAAACTGCAGAATTGTTCAAGTCAGTTAGTTTGTCATAGGTTTTGAGTCTATAATTTATTTTTGATTACTGTCTTGACTTAGTTAGTAGTTTTGTCACTGAATGTCATAGGGAGAGTTTGTTAGGTTTTAAATGTTTTGTAATTGACAATTCTATAAACAAAAAAGACTGAATTGTATTGTGTGTAAAAAGTCAAGGAATAATGTTCAAATAGTTGAAAATATGGTTATTAGGTCTATGGTTCGACAATGGCAAAAGAAGGAAAAATGACGCTAATTTTCGCTAGACTATCGCCAAGGTTTGACTCGAACTATAAAAGAAGAAATATCGTCGATGGATTGTCGCCCCTCATTCGCTCGAGCGACAGGTTGTCGCTCGACCGTTGCGAGCCCTCACTCGAGCGATATGGTTATTGGAAAAAAAATTATTTTGCGATTTAAAAGTTTTTTTCCCGACTCATTCGTTTTTTGACCTACCTGTAAATAGTCACAGAACGTTTTTTTTTCCTAACATTGAACATTGGGAGCGCTTTATCTGTGAGAGAATTCTTATTATTCATCTTTCAAACTTCATGATTCATTGATATCAGTTCTTGGTGGTGAGAAAAATATATTTCTTATAATTCAAATACTAAACTGCCTTTCCTTTACATTTGGTGAGAGTTCTGAAGATCGAGGGAAGTTGATGGAGTTCCAGTCTGTGAAGAACAAGGTGTTCTTCGTTGATCCATGAGAGATGCACGTAAAAGGCCATGATGAGCTAAAGAACAAGTTTTCTATACTGTTAATTGTAGTCAATTTGCTCAAATATGATAATAGCTCATTGAATTGCTCAACTATCAGACCACTAATTTGAACAGAAAATTGTGTTGAAGAAAATATTGGAGAGTCCTCATCCAGTTGTGGAAGTTTTGCTGTTGTTGGAGCTTCTACTTGTGTTTGGTTTTCGAACTTTCAATTCTTTGGATAACAGCAATTTTATAGCACTTGGCTAATACCTCCAAGTTCATTTGCGAAGAATATTATTTCTCAATTCAGTGATCCACACTCCCCTGTCTTCGATAATGGCACGCAAATAGGAAAAAATTGGAAACTCTACGTAGAGCTTATAATTAAGAATCATTTTTCTAATCCACCTACCTCCAAGCTAACATTCAGATCGAAGTCGTCAATAAAAAACTATCAAGTTCACACTAAAGCACAAACTTTGATGTATCAAAGGGTACGTGGGTTAACGAGACCATTAGCAAAATTGCTACATGGAAGACTCCATTCTAAATGGCTTATAGGACAGGGGTCATGATCCTAGTGAAAGTAAGTCCATTTCAACGAAATTACTTGAGGATAACACAACAGATTTCCTGTCTCAATGTATAAACGAGTCCCTGGTCAAATTTGCATCATACACCGTATTAAGAAATAACAATATTCACTACAAAAAAAAAAAAGTCTTTTCAATGGTCAAAAAAGTTGCCGAAGCCCTTTTGCAACTTTTGGACGTATGTTGTATGTTGCCAATAACTTTTTAGCAACGTTTTTTAAACGTGTCAATAATTTTTTCGCAACATTTTGTGTACATTCTCAATGACCTTTTCGCAACGCTTTTTGAATGTTGCCGTAGGTCATTTTACATTTTTTTAAAAAATTTTGCATAGTTAATTTAGTATTAGAAAAATATTTATTTATTTGATTTCCAACAAACCTATAATAATTACAAAACAAAATACTTGAAAATTAGTCATATGTAATCAGATTTTACATAGTTCTAATAAACAAAAATACTGAATATGATCCAATACAATATGCTAACATCATTAGCTTCCTCAAAAAGTTAACATCATTACCCTACTAAAAAATATTGGAAATAACATCATTAGCCTACTCAAAAAGTTCACATCATTAATAATGCTAACATCATTAATCTACTCAAAAAAGTCATATAGCAATCACAATTGACCAACAAAATATTGGATCCATATCTGAGTTTGCTTATGTGACTAACAAATTAGCTATTCCAAAAATAATGTTGCTCCCTGCATATCACAAAAATCATAAGGGTATAATTAACATGCAAATCAAAAGTATTTATGCTTCAGAAATACATGATTGATCATTTGTGGTTTATGTATCTATAATGAAGTTCAATAAATTGTATTTGACAATTGACATGATGAAACTTTCCTTCCACATATCCATCCATTAAATTCTCGTGCAATGATTAATCAATTTGTCCACTTCCTTCCACAGATCCATCATTATGGAGGCCGTGTGGTGGAGGCAAGAGATGAAATTATCAATTTTGCATCTTCATTTTCTTGAAGTCTAAGATTGTTAACTAGTATGTTACATTATCAATTTTGCATGGTACAGAAGGAATGCATTAATAGATTACAGCATGATACGCTTCATAGAAATCATATTTTCCAGCAATTGAGGAATATGTATGAGGCAATTTTATTCGTAACAGAGAACTTTGTTGTTTGACATGATAAGGTCAAAAATGTCCTGGGTTCTACTAACTTTAGCCACCATCTTCAGAAGTCCTTTGGAAAAACAATTACTAAGGAAAAATGTGCTACAAGTTATAAGAGATGTAAAAAAATGGTATAGATTAATTGTCACAAAATAAAACCCTCCAGAATGATTCAATTGATTTATAGCTCACGAGGAAGCAAGCATTTTCCTTTAAGTGAAGTGCATGACGCCATAATAAGGAAGGTTTATTTCAGACGAGGGAGATTCAGGCTGTCAAATTAGGTTCTTAGTAATACTAAATCCATTTGTACATATTTTTCTGGTATTAATTTCCATTAGATGATTTACAGTAAATATCAAATCAATATCTTTGCCTACTAAATCACAATGATTCACTGAGACAAAAATTTCAAGACTATATAGCAACAAATTGTTCTAGAATGATAGTTAATTTTCACTATCATTTTAAAAAAGAACTTTCTGTCTTTTACCAGCATCTCCATCATTTGAAGTGTCACGGCTTGGGAGAACTGAATTTTGATTTTCAAGAATTGAAACTTGTGGTGGAAGCAAGAGATGAATTGTATAGGATGTTGAGTGAGGTTATTTTTCCTATTTTACTCATCACTTTAACTTCTAAGACACCTTAATAGAACCATAGTCTCCAGAGAACGAGGGATTGGGTTTTAGGGCTTCTGTCATGATTTTATCCTTTTGGCATTTTTTTTTTTTTTTAAATCAGCATCTAAGCGGGTCATTGGGTGCGCTATGAATAGAATATTTTGTGGTATTGTGATGGACTCTTTTAAATGGGCCAAAAAATTGTATACAATCATTTTTTGCAACGTTTTATAAATATTGCAAAAGGTTAGCCTACACAATCATATTAACAACGTTTATTAAACATTGCGATAAGTTTACCTTTTCACAACATTCATAAAACGTTGCAAAAATATAACCATTTCGCAACCTTAAACGAACATTGCGGAATATATATAATCTAAGTATTAGCAACAGTCAATAAACGTTGCTATAGAATGAATTTTTAACAACACCCTCCAAATGTTGCAATAAATAAAACTTTTGACAACACTCAATAAACATTGCAAAAGGCAACATTAGCAACATTTATTTTAAAAAATGTTGTCAAATCTCAATTATGTTAACCAATTGCAACATTCACTTATTAGAATGTTGCGATAGACACATTTAGCAACACTTAATCACCGAATGTTGTCTTTTATACGTTAAAAAATATCATTTTTGTTGTAGTGATTAGCCCCTATTTGGTATNTTGCGGAATATATATAATCTAAGTATTAGCAACAGTCAATAAACGTTGCTATAGAATGAATTTTTAACAACACCCTCCAAATGTTGCAATAAATAAAACTTTTGACAACACTCAATAAACATTGCAAAAGGCAACATTAGCAACATTTATTTTAAAAAATGTTGTCAAATCTCAATTATGTTAACCAATTGCAACATTCACTTATTAGAATGTTGCGATAGACACATTTAGCAACACTTAATCACCGAATGTTGTCTTTTATACGTTAAAAAATATCATTTTTGTTGTAGTGATTAGCCCCTATTTGGTATGAATAAATCAAAATTAACAATTAATTTTAACCACATATAATATGAGTCCCACAACTTTTCAACCACATATTTCATAAACTTTTATCTATATTTATTAAAAATCTTATTTTAATCCCTACCGAATATGAGCTTTGTATTCTTAACAAATATGCACACATGCGTTTTCAAAATGCAAGAGCCACGAAAGACGAGAAAATGTTGTGCTATTTCCTTGCTTTGGCTTTTCACAATTCACTTCTCCTTTTTGCCCTTGATAATCAT
>CAIGRL010241642.1:0-11683 GCA_903798325.1 Fraxinus xanthoxyloides
TCGTGGGAACGATACTCAAAATTCTAATATTTTCACTTTATTACTTGTTAACGAACCGTGTACTTGCGGTGATTTACAAAGCGACATATTTTTGTGAACAAGCACCTTCAGCCCAAAAATTCTTGGCAACCCAGAATTGGAAAGCATACAACGAACACTTTCAACCCTGTAGAAGCTATTGTATTCATCTGAACAAACTCTACCCTACTATCTGTGTGTAGATGTTTCAACTATTTTTTAGTCTGCTTTTCATCAATGTTTTCCACTCTTTGAAGGTTCCAAACACATCACTCTTCTACTTCAAGAAAAATATCCAAAATGTTTAGAAAAAATCATCAGTTACTGTCAACAGGTAATAATGGCCTCATTTTGATGTTCGTGGCAAGTCCAAGATCTGAATGGATATATTCAAGTGTTCCCTTCGTGTTGTGTCTTCCTTTCATGAATTTGATTCTTTTTCGTTTCCCATAAGCATAATGCTCACAAAAATTTATTTTGCTGGTCTTCTGCCCATCAAGAAATCTCCTTCTACTTAGCTCTTCCATGTCATTATCACTCGTATACCCTAGCCATATATGCTAAAATTTTGTAATTCATCATCTGTTAAAGAAGAAGTAGAAACTCTGCATCCTCAATTATTGTGGAACCATGCAAAATGTACAATTGTATAAAACTTTTATGTCCCTTCATGATAACAAGAGCACTAGGGCTCACCTTCAAAACTACACATTCACCAATGCATCTATAACCGTTTGAGTTAAGTGTACTCAAAGATATGATATTCTATTTTAGTTTTGGAACATACCTTACATCTGTAAGTGTTTTGATAGTCTCATCGAACATTATGATTCTAATTGTACCAATTTCGCCAATTTTGCAAAGCGCGTTGTTTCCCATGATAACTGCACATCTCGAGACTCCTTCATAGGTTGAAAATCAATCCTTGTTGGGATACATATGAAAAGTGAAATCCGAGTCAAGAACCCATTCCTTACATGATTTGGAATTCATGTCAGAAATTACAAGAAGCTCTCTTTTACTCTACCCTATCTAGCACAACGTCAGCCTTCGATGTATTAACAGGTTAATTCCCTTTCTCAGTAGCACCAACAGGTTTATTTATATTCTGTAAGGCATAGCAATAAGTTCCAGTATGACCATTCTTCTTACAATAGTGACATATCTTGTCAGCATGTCTAGATTTCTACATGTCCTTCATATTTATGCCAAGATTCTTATCTTGATTTCTCCCACATACAACCAAGTCTTTAACATGATTCCAAGATCCTCAAACAAGATGCCTTATATTTTCCTTAGATAGTAAAGCATTATTGACCCCTTCCACGGTGAGAGTATCCCAATTATAGAGAATAATATCTCTAAAAGTCACATATGATTGCGGCAGAGAACACAACGACCTCAACGCCAAGTCCTCCTCGTTATACTTTACTTTCAATATCTCCAAATTGGCCACGATTTCTTTGGACATAGTTAAGTGATTATCCAATAGCGCTCCTTCCAACATCCGATGAAAATACAAGCATTGTTTCAAGTGTAGCTTCCTGGTTAAACTATTTCTCATGCAAAGTTGCTCTAACTTCAACCACAACGCAGCAGCACTTCTCTCCTTTAGAACATCTTGAAGAATTTAATTTGAAAGATGTAAATGAATTTAGGACTGGCCTTTCCGATCCCTACGTTGCTTTTCATCATGCGTCCAAGTACGAAGCATCTTATCAAAACCAAACGAAGCTTACTTCAAATCCATTTGTGCTAGAACCGCTCGCACCTTCACTTGCCATAAGGTAAGTTTTGTGTTTCTATCCAACAATGGGATATCATACTTCATTATCGCCATACAGAACAATCAACCTCAATCTGATGCCACTTGTTATATATGAATTTTGTGTCGCAAGATAATGACAAGCAACCAAGTCTCAGGTTATTTTTATACAAGGCTCGGTTGAGCGTCCGGCTAGCGCCAAGGTAGCAAAAATGCGGCAAGTTTTTCATCTGATCTATAATTTTGATATCTTTAAGACAACTCCAATACCCACTATAATTTGGGTCAAACCATATTGTAGATTATTGAGTTATTTATAGGGTAAAAGTAGTATTATTAGGTGATGACTTTTTCATGTATAAAGAGAAAGTCCACGCATGGTCCGTAAGCAAAAACCAATTCAATCTTTTAAATACATATTAACTCACAACATTAAAGATTATTAAAGTTCACGTGACATACCTAACCAAGTGTGGGAAAATGATTTATTTTAACGTTTTGAAGTGATATTAGGTAAAATACAAGGATTAAAGTCGCCGTTTGAATTATGAATTAACTCAAATACGGTTATTAAGGAATTTATGCAACGAAAACAATCTTGTGAATAAGTAGAATATATTGAGAGTTTGGTGATAATTTAAGCTTATTTTGGGGCACAAACTTGTGAATTTGAATGTCGTCTCGATAGTATTGCTGTTGTGTGTGTGTGTTTTGCATGTTTTAGGTTCGATTCGTGGTTGAAGAGATGTGGTAAGAAACGAGGAACAAAAAAAGGCTGCTGAAAGAATTCTATCAAAAAATCTATTACTTGCATATTAACTCGCCGTCGAATATTTTACTTAAGAAATTTAATTCAAACTTTTCCTATGCAAATTTTACATAAAAGTCAAATCATTACAAGCATTTACAGCCCACTTATACTTGCCTCCAAAAGATTGCAATATATTGAAAACACTAATTTTTGTTCAATTTAGTAATTTTTGACAAAAATAAGGAATCTTAGAGCATCTCTAATATGGTCGTGGGTTGTCATTTGGGTGACGTCTAAATTGGATGGCTTCCAGTATATGTGACGCTAAGATGTAATAAATAGACTACCTCATTCAAATTTAATCTTTAATAATTTTTTTCTACGACTCAAATTTCATCACTATATATATAACAGGAGAGAAAAAATGAGAGAAAAATAAGAAGAAGGACAGACGGAAAAATAGAGAGAGAGAGAGAGAGAAAGAGGACAGATCGTATACATCTAGATCTTCCTCTTGACTATATGTACTTCTATTTTTTGCCCATTCATAATGTTGCTGTTAAAATATGGTATATGCATTCAATTATAATTTAAATTAATCTTATATCTTGAATAAATAAGAAACTCTAGCTAAAATTTAGACCGTCAGATGATGATAGTGATAAGATTCCAGTGTATGAATTGTTCAAACAAACTAATTTCTCATACTAGTTGGACTTCAATGTTTCAAAAATACAAATCAGTCTACAACTTGCTATATTCTCGAACGTACTTGTTTATTTATTTATAATGTAATAGTTGGATTTTGAATTTAAAACTCATTCTATGTGCCTCAATATAAATTGTTCGACCAATAAGATTTAACGATTTAAGCTCCAACACTTGCCTTTTCTACAATGGAGTTCGTGGACTTTATTTTTATTATTATTTTTATATTATTCGACAAATTTAATTGTTTATTTCCTTTTCTCTCACCAATTTTCCTTTAAGGAATAAACTTCACAATTCTCCATGATAAGCTGCAAATGATGTTTACAGAAAGGGCTTAAAAAATTGCGTTTGTCACACCACTTTTAAACACGCCTTAATCAAAATATATTTTTGATAGATACACCATAAGTAAATAGAAAAATCATATAAAATTGTAGTGTAGTAAACAAAATTTCCGACGATAATATTGCCACCTATGTAGAAAAAAATAAATAAAGAAAGTTACAAATAACATGAATTTGTGGTGTATTTTCACTTTAATATTTTGTTTTGTAAATTTGCACTTTACATTTTATTTTTAACTTTTTGGTAACAAAAGACAAAATTATCATTGTAAAAGAATAAGAAAGTTAACAAATTTGTCATTATAAATATCTGAACCCACCCTTGTTAAAAAAAATAAAAAAAGGCATAGTGTATTATTAAATAGGAAAGTTAACAATTTTTTTACTTATTTTACACAATGTTTGTTTAACTATTATATTGTTATAAGTTTAACTTATTAGAAGCCATAATGTATTATTAATTATATTTTTCTGCAAATTATTTCTTCTTTTGTGTGAGATTTATACAAATTATTGTCTCCATTCTCCTTGAGCTCCAGTTTCTCATTGAACAAAAATTAATTTTAGTAAACTATTTACATATTGAAAAATATAGAAAAATCTATATTACTTTGATTTTTTCCCCAACATTGTGAATACACAAATTGGAAATTCTTATTTTGGTTAACGAATTTTGTTTAACGAATAAAATAAAATATCAAGTAAAACAATATTTGATATTAATTACTATTTTTGCATCTTACAATAATTTTTTATTCATTTAAATTAAGGTTCTTATCTTCATATCATTTTGCAACTTAGCCTTAACGTGTAATGACTGTTTCTCCACCCTTAATTCATTCAATATACTACTAAACTCCTTAAATTTGTTTCTAAACGCACTTTTTTTAACTCATGTTTATGTAACTTCTTAAAAGCAGCTTAAGGCACTCCTCAAATAAATCATCAAAGGCCTCATAAATGTCATACTCATCTTCCGATACTTCTTTTGAAGTCATATTGCTATATGTTCTCAAGTGTCTCACTTTCTTGTACGAGCTAACCCTTAACCACAGAGGCAAATGCCATATAAATTCCGTCCTTATTAAGATTGAAGTTCTCATTATCTGAACTAGACTTACATATATTTACCTAGGGCTTTCTTATAATTTGGGCTCTAAGATTTAACGTGTCCAAAATTTTTCCGACTATTCTTCTATTTCGACTCAATTTTTGTAGTGTCCCCATTTATTGTATTGTACATACTGTTTCTACAACTCCTCTTTCATACCATAGATCAATAAAATAGTATAAAACAACTAAGTCTCGCCCAATAAATTTAGAGAAGTAATTATGTAAAAGATAATTTCATAGAAACAACATCCATCAATACAATTAAACCTGATCCTTGTACATAGCAGATTCATTTATTTATTTTGTCTGTTTGTAGTGCAAACATGACACTTTATTTAAGATTTATCTCATATCCGATTACTTTCCGGTACAAATTACGTTTCCATTAGATCTATAAAGTTTGCAACCCTTCTTTAATGTGCAACAGTTTGTGCAGCCTGGACGAAGTCTCCTAGAACCAGATTTTGGGCAAGTCATGTAGCTAGCTCTGAGGCAAATTAGTGGGCAAATTTTCCTTTGGGCTTCAGCATATTGCACATTGCTTACCAAAAAAAACAACCCTGTCATAGTAGTGCAATGTCACTCTTTAGAAAGAAAAACAAATCTATTGTTGGTCTTGCTCAATATTGCGTATAAAACATGATAAAGAAAATTTAGACAAAATTCAAGATACGGTTATGATAAAATCATGTATATGTCATGCTAAACTTAGTAGCATAACTTATGGTTATGAAATCTCTTTAGAATCAACAAACAAATGAAGAAAATAATGACTTCTAAGTGGAAGGACTTGATGATTAATTAAGAAGGGAAAAAAAAATGTGGAAATCTTGTTGATTATACTAATCAGTTTTATTCAATATTGTATACAAAACTGTCCAGAAAGAAAATGTTCAATAAATCCACGATCTTAACAAGTAAAACCATAATATGTTATATGCATGAGTAACTTATTTATTACCTTTCTCACTCCTATTTACGTGATATCAAAGCACATAAGATTTATCAATAGTTAACATATGACTGCTTAACTACTATGACAAAATCAATATTATTATACATTCGGAAAATTGTTTCACAAAGGTTAAATACGTCAAAATTCAGCCGATATATGTTACGAAAATTGTCCATAAGTCATTCGTCTCTTGACCGTCATAGAAACCATAATTGATATGTAAATTTTACAAGTAGGCATGATTCTTGAAAGCCAAACAAGAGAAGGAATTAGAACATACCACAGATTAAAAGGAGAGTAAGGATGCCAACTTTGCTATTAGCCATGCTTCCCGAATTATGCTTAGTAAAGATTAATTCGAGTTATTTATAGGGAAAATAGTATTATTAGGTGATGACTTTTTCATATATAAAGAGAAAGTCCATGCATGGTCCGTAAGCAAAAACCAATTGAACTACAAAAACATATTAATCCACAATATTATAGATTATATAATTTCATACTATATACCTAACGAAGTGTCGGTAAACGATTTATTTTTTGCTCTAGGTCCTTTTACTATCGGTTTTGGTCAAATGGGTTTTCTATTTTCTTGCAACTATGGTGAATTGCAAACTCTTGGAGGAAGAAGATTGTATATTTCTATATTTGTAATTTTTTTTATTTCTTATTTTAAGTTTTTAATTTTTAATTTTCTTATTTTTTTTAAAATGGGTCTTGATTTTAGAAGATAATGGGTACGATACTTTCATATTTAAATTCAATAAAGAATGAAGAAAGGGGGATCAATTATTTTCTTCAAATGGGTTGTCGTTAGAGGTTTATTGGTTCCTGGAAAATCAATGTTTGAGAGGTCAACATTTCCTAGAACTAAGGAATCATTTTAGCTAATATTTTTCTTTTATTTTGTTATATTTTTCATTACGAGCAATTTGTGTTTGTGTTCGTAATAAGGCTAGGGCATATGATCTTGACAAAAATTCCTACGACGTATTTGGGATTTGTTGATATCGAACCATGGTTCTCTTAGTTGGTGCTCCCAACATTTTGTTGGTTTAAACGTGTTTGTGAAACATGCTTTTATTAATGAAAAGCTTTCTCCTTATGCTTGACACGTGGATGATGCTTGACACGTGGATTGCTTCTGACCGTTGGATGGTGGATGAATTATATACTTGGGCTTGATGACCATTGGGTCTGAGACTGCTCATTAAGATTCTAGAGACTTCTGGGGCTCATGCGTGTTTGAGAGAAAAGAGAGGGAGATAGCTAGTGTTTGCTGTTCTTCGTTTCAATCACTTAAAATTTCTGATTTTAAGTGTTGTGCTTGATAGAGTAGCCTTCGTTGGTTAGTATTCAAAGTGAATGTTGTCAGAATCTATGTGATTGCTCTGTTGTGGTTTTTTGGTCTTGTTCGAAGGGGTATTTCAATATATCTTGGTGAATCTTGGTAGACCTATCATTTTACTTGAGAGATAAGTCTATTATTTCATCTATCTGAACATTTGCAATCTTCGTTTCCACTTTGGGCTATTTTAGGGCAACTGAGCATAATTATTTTCTTGGATGCTCAATGGAGGACGTAGGTGTTAGAAGTGATCATCGAAACTCCGGGACTACGGTCAAAATAATTCTTTGGTGTTCATTTTAATTTTCTGCAGTTTACTTTTAGTTGATTCGATTATTCTTGTTTCTCAATTCTTATATTGTGTGTGGTCTTGTTTTAACAGAATTTTTGGTGGTGGACTAGCAGGGCTTGGTGGTGTGGGCTGCTAGAAGGCATGTGGATGGTACTTGGTAGAACAATGATGTAAACACATTTTTTCTTTTAATTTTAATTTTTTCATAACTTAGAAGCACAGTCATAGTTATGTGGAACAAGTGTTACAATTTTTTATTGTCAAATAATCAATATTTGAGACTTTCAATTTGATCGTTAATAGCTTAACAACCCCTAACAACTCAATAATATTTTTTGTCATGGCTCCTAGGCCAAAATTGAATTCAAAAATTTTCAAATAATTCTATATAGGATAATTATATTTACGCTATATTTTTCGCTTGTTACATCACACTTTGATTACGTTTAAATCCTTCGATATTTGCTCATTGTATAACTTATGCTCCTTAACTTTCTTTCATCGAATTCTTTACTTTAAACCTCAATTAATTAGTATGTCTCATCCTTGATAATAATTTGCCATAATATTTTATTTGTGTGCTTTGAAATGAGTGAAAAATAAATTTTCCCGTTTTTATATTTACTGCTTTTAAGTATAATGGACAATGCTCTATCAAATTCCGTAAGCGTACTCGATCATTAATAAGTAATATTATAAAATGAGTACGAATATCTTTCCTACGAGAATTTAGATTTTTGCTTAAATTTTATCAATTTGTGCTCAAAAACGAATAAACGCACAAGTGTTTAGATTAGATATATTATTAATATAATAATTACTCAAGTATCAAATACGAAAATAAAAGCAAAAATGATGATCGAGATGAAAGAGTTTCGTATAAGAAAACGTCCTAGGAATCCGACTTCACCACCAAAATGAGTTATAATCATCAACTTCTATCATTTAATCTAATTTGTATTTACTGTTTTTACAACAATTATTTGATTACGCACGAGGTCCACAGTGGTGGGTGGCTTGTAGTGAGTACACAACAACTAAGTCTCACCCAATAAACTCAGAGAAGAAATTATGCGAATGATAATTTCATAGAAACAACATCCATCAATACAATTAAACCTGAATCTCGTAGTTCATTTCTCAGAAACATAGGAGATTCATTTATTTATTTTGTAACGTACGACAGTTTATTCAAGATTTATCTCATATCCAATTACTTTCCAGTACAAATTATGCTTCCATTAGATCTGTAAAGTTTGCAACCCTTCTTTACTCTGCAACAGTTTGTGCAGCCTGGATGAAGCCTCTTAGGACCAGATTTTGGGCAAGTCATGTAGCCAACTTTGAGGCACACTGTTGGGCAAATTTTCCTTTCGGCTTCAGCATATTGCACATAGCTTCCCAAGAAAAACAATCTCATCATAGTAGTCCATTATCCCTTAAGAAACAAAAACATATTATTGAAAACAAGTCTATTATTTATACATATTATTGAAAACAAGTCTATTATTTATCTCGGTCTTGTTCAGTATTGCGAATAAAATATTAACAAAGAAAATTTCGAGATAAGATCATATATATGTCACATTACAACTGATGTGATCCAAGGTGCCATTACAATGAGAACAAGCCCAGAGAAAGATCCATTGAGCGTCGAAAAAGGGCCGATGACTCGATCGAGGACAAAACTGTAGGAATTTTATAGTCCCAGAAGAACACCAAATCAACAGAAACAGAAAAGAACACCAGTATTTTTGGTTCGAAGACTCAAATGTTCGCCAAGAGGCTACTCACCCGTTGAGCATTCACCTTAATGAATAACGCTTCAATCCACTAGTATAGAACGAAGTTCAGCAAGTACAAGAATGATAGAAACAAGAAATCACTCAAGAAAGCCCTCAGCCTAACTCTCCTTCTTTCTTTTACAGATTACACCAAGTAATCGCTCAAACTTTTGCTCACCAAGAATCAGAAGAACAAATAACCCATAATACAGTAATCGGACTTAGATATCGCCAAGATTATCTAACCTAACAGATTACATAGTGAAAACCAAAGGTTTTCAGGGGAGAAAATCTCACAAGCAAAACGAGAGAAAACCCTAAATCTAGAGAGAATGAATCGAATCATCAGAATGGAACAATCTAGAGAGTTATAGGTCAGGGGCGCATCCAACGGTCGTGCCATCACCACGTATCACCATCTCAGTAGATTCTTCAACAATAAGAAAAGCGCGTTTTAACAAAATGCGAGAAGCAACAGTAATGGACTACCTTGTTGCATCCTTTGTCAATTGGGCTGGATCACAGTTTTTGGGCTCAAACAGATATGTTAAGCAGTTTCAACAAAAACGAGTGAAAGAGGCATGACATTGCTCGTTCAAGCTACGTTTAACGATATGGTGATCATGACGAAGAATGAAGCAAGTTTCATGTTAAGGTCGAGTCTAAAATCGGGGATGGATCAACTTAATAGAAGCCACGAGAGAAGGAGGTGAAACCGGTAACTATGTGACTGCATAGTTACTCAGGTTATGCGGTCGTATAGCCAATTACCAAAACTAGTTTGGGTCGAACTGAAGACTCTATGCGGCCGCATGATAGATTCCTATGCGTTCACATGGAGCAAATTCGGGCTGGATTATTTCATTTTTCGTGTTTTTTCCTTAAATTCTTGTCAAAATGGTAATCATACCAATGTGCAGCCTGATAGGATGGATTGATTTGAGCGGTTATTGATGGATATGGGGGGAAAGGATGGAGAAATTGAATAAATCGATAGCAAATCTTAGTAGGGGATAGTCGGAGGATGTAGTTCACGATAGGAGGATGGGTATGCGAGTTCCTAGGATGGATGAGAATGAGACCGATAGTGAATGGGGTGAAGATGAGTATGAAATGAATGAGATGGGACAGATAAGCCGGAGAGGCCATAAGTTTGAACGATGAGGTAGAGATAACAATGGAGGTGAAGTTGATGGTAATCTAAGTAATGTAAAGATGACGGTCCCACAATTTAAGGGTATGGGTGATCCCAAGGCATATTTAGAGTGGGAGAAAAAGGTAAAGCCGATTTTTTATCGTTATAACTATTCGGAGGATAAGAAGGTGAAAATTGTAGTATTGGAATTCACTGATTACACTTTCACTTGGTGAGATCAAGTGGCTACTTTACGACGTCGAAATTGAGAGAGGCCTATCAATACTTGGTATGGATTGAAGGCAGTAAGGAGAAAATGGTTTGTACCTAGTCATTACTACAGAGAACTCTATCAAAAACTGTAGAGTTTGTATCAAGGGTCGAAGAGTGTAGAAGACTATCATAAGGAGATAGAGATGTTGATGTTTAGGGAAAATGTGGAGGAAGATCAAGAAGCTACTATGGCTAAGTTCTTGAATGGGTTCAATAAGGAGATAGCTAATGTGGTGGAGTTATATCATTATGTGGAGTTGGAAGATATGTTACATATAGCCATGAAGGTGGAAAGACACTTGAAGAGGAAGGGGACTGCGAGGCAGCGGTGAACACTTCGACTTCTAACCCAAACTGGAAGTCGATATGGGAAGGTAATAAGGTGAATGAAGCAGTAGTTAAAGGAATGACTAAAATGCAGAGGGAAAAGAAGAAATGAGGAAGAGAGAAGAGCAAGAGAATCTGGAAAGAGAAGAGGAAATAGTGAGCTATTAAGAGCGAAAATGGTGAGGTGGCCGAGAGTGGAAAAAAATAGAGGCCACAAGAGAGGAGAGAGATTAGTGAGCTAATGAGTAAGAAAGAAAATGGTAAGGTGGCCAGAAGCAAAAAATGGAGAGAGAAGCCACATGAGATGAGAGAAAAAAAGTAAGTTGAGAGGAGAGAAATGTTGTTGTTGGTATACAAAGAATCAATCCTCAACTTTGAGGAATCTCACACACCCTTCCTAGTTTGTTTAAGTCTTTGTTGCAGGATTTGGAAGACATTTTCCGCAGGACATACCAAGTGGATTATCTTCAGTTTGAGGCATCGAGTACCAAATCGACTTCATCCCTGGAGCTGTCATTCTAAACCGATCAGCCTACCAAAGCAATTTCGAGGAGACGAAGGAGCTTCAAAGGCAAGTGGAGGAGTTGATGAGTAAAGTTTATGTGAGAGAGAGCATGAGCCCATGTGTTGTACATGTCTAATTGGTGCCAAAGAAGGATGGAACGTGGAGGATGTATATGGACTCTAGGGCTATCAACAACATAACGGTAAAGTATTGTCACCTATACCTAGATTAGATGATATGATAGATGAATTACATGATGCTTGTATTTTTAGTAAGATTGATCTTAAGAGTGGGTACCATCAAATTCGTATGCGGGTGGGTGATGAGTGGAAAACGGGATTTAAAACTAAATATGGATTGTA